>JABUQX010042053.1:0-35000 GCA_015478945.1 Trachelipus rathkii
CGCTCTCCAGTCGTTGCTTGACCGGTCAACCCGTAACCCGTTGGTCTGTGCCATTCAACAGTCCCTCTGCTTGTTACCAGCGCAGCACTACAACATTGTGTTCTGTTGGGTTCCCTCCCATGTGGGTGTTCCTGGCAATGAACGGGCCGATGGGGAAGCCAAGCGGGCGACTGCACACAGGGTGTCGAGTGCCCGTTACCTTCCTCCTGCTGTGCGCCTGGGCCGTTTCCCTGCTACAGATTTCTCCATCTCTTTGCGTCGGGGCTTCCTCTCTGGCTGGCAGTCTTGTTGGGCGGAGGATGCTCGTGGCGCCAAGCTTCGGAATGTCAAGCCCGTCCTTGGCCGGTGGTCTTCATCTTGTAGGAAGAGTCGCCTCCTGGAGGTGGTCCTGGCTCGATTGCGTCTTGGTCATACAAATCTCACCCATGGATTTCTTATGTCGCGGGGGGTTCCCCCGACCTGCCCATTTTGCTCCTCCAGTTGTCCTCTCACTGTCGTTCATCTCTTTGTGGATTGCGTTGCCATCTCGCCCCTTCGAAGCAAGCTCTTTCCTGACGTGCTCACTATCCCTCTTCAGCATCGCCTTCAGCACATCTTATCCGACTCATCTCATTTTCGTAGTGATCGCATTTTTACATTCCTCTTGGAACTGAACATCTTGTATAAGATCTAACCATCTCAGCTTTGTTCCTCTTTCGTTTGTTAGGGATTTCCCTGTCGTTAGTTGCTAACACGGTCTAGCCGCATTCTTGTGTGCTGTGGAGATCCCTGTACATCCACTCAAAAAAAAAAAAAAAATTATTATTATTATTATTTGTTATGATTGGTATCATTATTTTTATTATTTATTTTTTTTTTTTTATTTTTATTATTTTTTTTTTTTATTATTATTATTATTATTGTCATTATTATTATATTATTATTATTATTGTAGATTAGTAGTAGTAGTAAGTATTATATATTTAATACCATTTTGTTTAGTATGATATAATGTGAAATGTTTCTTCATCACTAATACTGTTAGCTTTAGTTTTAGTGTTATTACTGTTATTATTAGTTATTACTATCATTGTTATTAGCATTTGAATTAGTTATATTATTATTATTATATTATTATTGCTTTTATTATTATTATTGATATTAGTATTACTATCTTTTTTATCATTACTATTTATTATTATTATTATTATTATTATTATTATTATTATTATTATTATTATTATTATTATTATTTATTATTATATTATTATTATTATTATTATTATTTTTTATATTATTATTATTATTATTAATTTATTGTATATTATTATTTCTACTTATTAAGCATTATTATTATTATTATTATTATTATTATTTATTATTTTTATTTTTATTATTATTATTATTATTATTATTATTATTATTATTATTATTATTTTTATTATTATTATTGTCCTTCCTCAGCGAGCGGTCATTGCAATATGGTTTCCTCAAACCCGTTCACAGTGGGTCTCTCCGCCTCCTGCTCTCTGCAGTGGGATTCCAGTCTTTGAATAAGTCGGAGGCACACCCGGTGCTGTTGAGGGATTCCTTTGTGTCTCACGCGGAGGTTCATAGCGACTCTATAGCGATTTACACCGATGGTTCAAAGACGGAGGAAGGTGTGGGAGCTTCAGCTGTGGTTCCGGACATCACTGTATCCCATACCCCTTCCGCCCTATTTGTCTGTTTTTTTCAGCTGAACTAATAGGCAATGTTCCATGCGTGTGAACAGGATCAGTACCCTTCGCCGTGCGTTTGGGTTAATTATACCATTCTTTTCGGATTCTCGAGCGCTTTCCATTCGTTGCTTGACCGGGTCAACCCGTAAACCGTTGTCTGTGCCACTTCAACCAGTCCCTCTGCTTGTTACCAGCGCAGCACTACAACACATTGTGTTCTGTTGGGTTCCCTCCCTTTGGGGTGTGCCTGGCAAATAACGGGCCGATGGGGAGGCCAAACAGGCGGCTGCCACACAGTGGTTGTGTCGAAATTGGACTGTTTACATTTCCTCCTGCTGTGCGCCGGGCCATTCCCTGCCTACGTTATTTCTCATCCTTGCGTCGGGGCTTCCTCTCTGGTTGGCAGTCAGTCATGTTGGGCGGAGGATGCTCGTGGCGCCAAACTTCGGAATGTCAAACCCGTCCTTGGCCGGTGGTCTTCATCTTGTAGGAAAAGTCGCCTCCTGGAGGTGGTCCTGGCTCGATTGCGTCTTGGTCATACAAATCTCACCCATGGATTTCTTATGTCGCGGGGGGTTCCCCAGACCTGCCCATATTGCTCTTCCAGTTGTCCTCTCACTGTCGTTCATCTCTTTGTGGTTTGCGTTGCCATCTCGACACTTCGAAGCAAGTTCTTTCCTGACGTGCTAACTATCCCTCTTAAGCATCGCCTTCAGCACATCTTATCCGAATCATCTCATTTTCGTAGTGATCGTATTTTTGACTTCCTCTTGGAACTGAACATCTTATATAAGATCTAACTATCTCAGCCTTGTTCCTCTTTCGTTTCGTTAGGGATTTCCCCTGTCGTTAGTTTGCTAACGCCGTCTAGCCGCATTCTTGTGTGCTGTGGTGATCCCTGTACATCCACTCAAAAAAAATATTATTATTATTATTATTATTATTTTTTTTTTTATTTTTTATTTTTTTTATATTTTAATATATATATATATATATATATATATATATATATATATATATATATATATATATATATAATATATATATATATATGATCTATATATATTATAAGTATAAAGTTTTTATATTATATATAAAAATTGTATGAATCGTCTGGTCTGGAATGTTAGAGAAATATATGATGAGAAGAGAGGTGATGGATGTATTTATATAGGGTAAATTTGATTTACTAGCTGTAACTTAAACAAACATGAAAGGAAGCGTTGAAGATGAGTGGTGTGACGTGAAGGGGAGAGGATGAGCTGCAATTCTGATCAGTGACCTGTGTCATAGAGCTATGGGGGATTTTGTTTGTGTGGGTACTAGAATTCTAATGTTGAATTTTAAGTTTGAATAGGTCAAGGTATGTGTGGTTGTAACATATAGTCTATCTGTGGAGGATGTTGAGGAGAAGGTGACTTTTTGTAATAATCTGAATGATGTTTTCGACTGGGTGAGTGAGAGTTTTAGGTTGAATGTATTGGGCGACTTAAATTGTTGAATAGGTGATCGAAAAAGGAATGATAGAATAGGTGTATATAATAGAATGATAGAATAGGTGTATATAATAGTTCCTCAAAATTTATTATTAGAATAAAAAAAAATATAAAAGATTTGTGTAAATAGAATAAATAGAAATAAACTTATTATTCCATTAAACATTTTTAATGTTCTTTATGATATGATTTTCTTAAAACTTTTTATTTTCTATAGAATATTTTATTCATACTTATTAATACTTATTATACTTAGTATGTAAACCAAAAAAAAAAAAGTTTATATATATATAATATAGATATATATATATATATAATATATATATATATATAATATATATATAATAATATATTATTATATATTATATTATATATATATATATATAATATATATATATATATATATTATATTTATATATATATAATAATGTAGTATATATATATATATATATATATATATATATATAATGTATATATATATATATATACGGTATATATATAATCCACCTTTTTTCCCCAAGACTGGAGGTAAGATGCGTGCAGTGCACCGGAAACAGAAAAGGTAGTAGAAGAGTATGACACAAGTCGAAAAGAAAGCCCAGCCTTACCGCACCCTTTATACTTATTAGTAAGAACTCGTCGCAGTCAGAAAATCCGCCCTAGAGCTTCAAGGGACCGCGACTGACCATCGCTATGGCATATCATATGTAGGGTTCATCCCCTGGCCCAGGTGGTCCACAACCATACCCCTCCCCCACAAAACCGCGCCATTCACTCCTGTTATGCACTTTTCCTCTCGATTCTGCCAAACTCACATTTCTCTCCTCCAGAAATTCCTTTACTGACTCAATCCACTTTTTTTCGGTCACCCAGCCGGTCGATTCCCAACAGACTCACCACTATACATCCGTTTAACCAACCGACTCTCATCCATCCTTTCCACATGACCAAACCATCTCAAAGTACTTTCATTTATTCTCTCATTTATCCCCTTCTTCAGACCACACAACTATCTAACACGTCATTCCTCATTTTATCAACTCTTCTCACACCTAAACACGCCCCTAAGATTTGTCAATCTGAAACACATTGAACTTTAGTTCTATACCTCTTATTCCAGACCATAGTATCACTACTATACATTAACACAGGTAACAATTTACCCTCATGTAAGACCGTAGCGCATTCAAAACTTAGTCCCTTTTCTTCCACCAATGGGATTTAATTGCACAGCCACCTCCTGCCATTCACAACTTTCCTACTACACTGCCATCATCCGTTCCCTTATCTTTTAACATATATCCTAAATATTTAAACTCAAGACACTTGTTTCAGCTGCTCATCATCAACATAACTTTCAGATATATATATATATATATATATAATATATATATATATATATATATAATATTATATAATAATATATATAGATATATATATATATATAAATATATATATATATATTATATATATATATATAGTATATATTATATTTATATATATATATATATATATAATATTTCAGACACCCTTGTTTCGCCAAAGATTGGAGTAAGGTGCGTTACATGCATCGGAAAAGAAAAAGCAGTAGGAGAATAGACGAAGACAAATGTCGAAAAGAAAGTCCAGCCTTACCGCCCCCTTCTGTAGCATTAATTAGTAAAAAACTCGTCGCAATCAGAAATCCACCCTTGGAGCTTCACGGGACCGCGACGGATTCCTCACTATGGTAAATCGTCAAGTTTAGGGTTCATCCCCTGGCCCAGCGTGGGCCACAACCATACCCCATTACAACACCCCGCCATTCTTTCCTATCATGCACCTTCTTCTCGCCTCTTGCCAAACTCACATTTTCTCTCCTGCAAACATTCCTTTACTGACTAAATCCACTTTTTCCTCGGTCCCCCAGCCGGTGGGTTCCCAACACACTCACCAATATACATCCGCCTAAACCAACCGACTATCATTTCATCCTTTCCACATGAGCAAACCATTCAACATACTTTATTTATTCTCTCGTTTACCCCTTTCTTCACACTAGGCAACGCCCCAAATTGTCCATCTGAACACATTGAACTTAGATCTATACTTCTTATTCCAGACCATAGTCTTCACTACTTATACAATAACACGGGTAACAACATACCCCATGCAAGACCCTAGCGCACTCCAGACTAAGTCCTTTTACCATTTACCACGATTTATATATTATAAATATATATATATATATATATAATATATATATAATATATATATATATATAATATATATATATATATAATATATATATATACTATATATATTCATTATATATATATATATATATATATATTTAAAAAGCAATGAAAAACAATATTTTTCAATAATTTTTAAAATTAAAAACAAGGACTGTTTTTTAATTTAAAAGACAAAGCAAACCACACATGCCCCTACATGAAAACCATTCAGTGAGAAAAGACGACCGCTTAACTTACAGCGAGGGAGATTAATAAAAATTAAAAAGCTTGTTAAAAGAGTTTCACATGTAAGTGTTGATGCAAAAGAGGTAAAATTTCTAACGAGGGGTTTCCGAGAATAGTTGCAAAGGATGTTTCACTTTTTATTGTAGTTTATTTTAAAAGTAGTTAAAATTGTGACTACCTAACATAGAGAGGGATCGAAATTAAAATAAAGATTGGTCTCCATCCTGGAAGCACTCCCTATTAACGCACAGAGGTTATTTTCTCATAAATCTTAGGAGGGAGACTGGAAAAGCTAAGAGGAATCATCTAGGATAGAGCTATTAGAACAGGAAGCAAAAATTATTGGCTTTATCAATAAAAACGTTAGATATGCAAAACGTACAGGAATAAGTAGAGCAAGATTTCGAATAGTATTTATTTTAGTAAGAGAATAAAGATTTCTAGTAGTAAGATTGAACAAAGGGTAGCAAGCTTTCTTTGAGTGTTAATGAACTTGTCGATTAATTTCCTATGAAGTTTTGCTGAACAATAAAATCATTCGGTAAATAGAAGGGAAGCATTTACAGGTCCGCTACTGCCCTTTTGCCGAATTAATAGAAGAACAAACGAGACAATATCATTGCATCTTTTGCGTAACAACAGAAATTATATGGTAAATTTCTGGTATTTGCATGCAACTCTATCATTACACACACTAGTTCGGGCTGAAAAGTAACGCTTATTCTGCTGTAAAATCTATTACACTGCAGAGAAGGTAATGAAACAAAGACTGAGAAAATGTCAAAGGTTTATTCAATGAGCATGTACATTTTTTTTTTACATAATCTCGAACGTCAATACATTTCTGCAAATGTTTAACCCACTTCTCAAAACTGGTTGAAAAAAGTCTTGAACCGTTTACCGAAACCAGTCTAACACCGCTCTCTTTACCTTATCATCTGGACCAAACCTCACTCCTTGGAGAGACTCCTTCAACTTTGAAAATTAGTTAAAATTACTGGGGACCAGATCAGGACTGTAGGGTGGATGATTTTTGACCTAGAAGTTTAAGCATTTGGGCACTGCAATGTGGTCGAGCATTGTCATGATGCAGGAGGAAAACGGTACGGTGTGATCTTATTCGACGCATACGGCTCTTGAATTTCTGGAGAGTTTCACAATCACTTTTTTAACCTCTATTCCGATGTTTCTATCTTTCATCATGGGTATACCGCTTTCATAACTAATCCATACTTTTCCATTCTTCGCGTAATCTCTTTACCCACTTCCTCCCCTTCTGTTAAAACATCCTTCGAGATAATTGCAGGTATTTACCGCCTTCACCTCCTCCTCTCTCACCATCATTCTCATCCCCTCCTCCTTCTCCGGTTACTGTTAATATCTCTGTCTTCTGTATGTTCATCTTCATCCCTGCTTCCTCCAACTCCTCCGCAAACAACTCCACCACCTCTCGAATCGCCTCCTCTCTCTCGCCCCAACATGCCAGATCGTCCGCATATGCCATTATGTCCCTTCAAATTCTCCCAGTCTTTCTTTCACTTTCCTATCACCACGTCTAAATATAATATAAACAGCAGTGGATTAAACACTCCCCTGCTTCACTCCTGTTTTACCTCAAACCATCAATCGTTCTCGCACTCAGTTCTAACATTACAGCTGCATTTCTCATACATACTTTCTATCGCCTTCTTTAATCTACCCTTCACTCCATAATTCCTCTCCATAGCTCTCCAGAGCTTTTTCCTTGGCACAGAATCGAACGCCTTTTGTAGATCAATGAAGGCTACAAAGAATCTCTTGCCATATTCCAGCATCTTCTCCGAGACCATTCTCAGTGTGAATAAGAGGTCAGTCGTTCCTCTTCCCCTCTATACCCGTACTGTTCTTCTCCGAGTCTCGGCTCTACCTTCTCTCTCAACCTCCTCTCCAATATTCTTTCGTATATTTTCGTCAGATGGTCCATCATTGAGATACCCCTATAATTATTACAGCTTCCAGCATCTCCTTTATCTTTATATATCGGTATTATTATTATTGCTTTGCCCCACCTTTCCGGCACCTTTCCCTCTCTCCAACACTTGTTCGTCAAACTGATGATTCTCCCTTTCAGCTCCTCTCCTCCCTCCTCCACCAACTCCACAGCCACTCCATCCTCTCCTGGAGCTTTACCCTTCTTCATCCTTTTTATAGCCTCTTTATATTCCTCCACCGTTATCTCTCCGCCTTCATCCTCCTCTTCCTCCTCCCTTGTCTGATCTGCAGCTTCTTCCTCCTGTTCTCTGTATTCTACATTTAGCAGATCTTCATAGTATTCGGTCCATCTATCATTTCTTTCTTGCGGTCTCACAAGAATCTCTCCGTTTCTATCTTTTATGTCTAGTTACGCTTTTTGGTTTTCTTTACGCCTTCGCCATCTTGAACAGCTTTTTCTTCCCTTCGCCCACATCTCTCGTTATTTCTCCTGCCATTCCCTCTGTCTCCATCTTTTTTGCTCTCCTCTTTATTCTCTCTGCCTCATTCCTTGCCTGTACATATTCCTCCCTTGCTGCAGCTGTTCTTCTTTTCAGCCACTTCCTCATTTTCTCTGTTTTTTTCTTAATTGCTTTTTCACTTCTTCGTTCCACCATGGTGTATGTCTCTTCCTAGTACCTCGTACTCATCTTTTACCAAGAGTTTTCTTTGCCACTTCCCTGATGACATCCTGCAAGTCTTCGTTTTCTTCTCCATTCCTTAGGGTTACCTGCATTTCCCGTTCATAATTTCGTCTCGTTTCTTGTTCTGCCAACTTCTCCACTCTGATCACTGCCCTCTTCTGCTCATTTATATATATATATAATATATATATTATATATCATGATATATATATATTATATAGATATATATATATATATATATATATATAAGTATATATATATATATTAATATATATATATATATATATATATATATATATATAATAACTGCATATAACCTTATTTACAAATAAATTTGATAAAAAGAAATAAATCATATTGAAACATGATAAATTTTAATTTAATTTCCGTAAAAACTACCATCATAATTGCATGGTAAATATAAATATCACAGGCCTGGCATCTTCTACAGATTTTTCTGTAGATTTCATTTTAAACTGGCAACGTTGTTTACAACTTTTACGTTATTCTTCTTCTCGAAGAAGGAAAGGGTTTTTTTAAAGGTGCACCAACTTATAGATAAGGTAAATTTTGCTAATACCACTTGCCATTATATATTTATGTGAAGTTTTATTTTCTATTAATTTTAGCCCTATCGTCATCTCATAGCAGAGCAGGTCTCCAAAGTATTTTTTCATTTTTATTCTTACCTTCTGCTTCAGAAAGGACCTGCTATTCCTCTCACTTCTAAATCTCCCACCCTAGCACTTAAATCATCAATCAATCATTGTATTACACTTTTGTTTTTTATTCCTATAAAAAATGCCCAAATAATTTTAACTAAGCTCCTCCCACAATACCTCCCCACTTCTGAGCTATCCTTTAGGATAGAGCATTTACACATGCATATATCCAGTAATCATTCTTCAGTTTCATTTTCACCCACATTTAAAGCAAGAAAAGGAGTTAAAACGTATGCACACAGAGGGTACACATACACACACACACACACATACACACACATACACACACACACACGCACTCATAATAGGTATATTATATATATATAGTATATATATATATATATTTAATATATATATATATATTATATATTATATATCATATATAAAAAAATATATATATATATATATATATATAGAGAGAGAGAGAGAGAGAGAGAGAGAGAGAGAGAGAGAGAGAGAGAGAGAGAGAGAGAAAGAGAGAGAGAGAGAACACATTTGCTTATAATTATATTTACATAGCCATTTACATAAATTTAATTATAAGTTTACACAAGTTTCCTACCTTTAAATTATTCATAAACTTATCAATTATCAATATAATAAAAACTCACTTATTTCTTTTAATATTAAAATCTAATTTTATTATAGAGGTGGTGTCCATTAAGAGCGGAGTAATCACTTTACCAATCTGACGTTTTGCCGACGTTAAAAAACACGTCGTTAAAAACATAAATTTCTTCTTTGCAGACGTAAATGAACCATAAATTGACAAAGTTGTATTTAATTCCCGAAGAATATTTGATGAACCTTTTTAAATTGTAAAAAAAGAACTCTAAATATAATGAAGGATTTATGTTATTTTAGCTCTCGAATGATGTCAAAAGATTTGAGTTTAAGACGTCAAATTTAAGATAATTTTAAGAGTTATCTATCTTCTTAAATTTGACTAAAAAGAAACATTTGGTTATATATATATATATATATATATATATATATATATATATATATATATATATATTATATATATAGTATATATATTATATATATATTATATATATATTATATATATATATATATATATATTTATAATATATATATATATATATATATATATATATATATATATATATATTCAGTCTATCAACGGTTTCCCACAGATGGGGGTTGGATAATCAAACATTAATCGGAAACAGAATATTTAAGTAGAAAAATATGACCTAGGTCGACCAAGAAAGCCCCAACCCAATGCTATCCTCTAACTCCCCTAAATGTGGGCTTGTCCCAGCAAAAAATATTCACTCTAGAGCTTCGTACAGCGAGATATCCTCCCACTTTGGTATCTCGTCAGTGTCAGGCTTCTTCCCTGGGTCAGAACAACAACCATGCTCCCTCTCTAAACCAAGCAATTCCCTTCTATTATGCAGCTTTCATCTCGCTTGAATCAAATTCAAGCTCTATTCCTTCAGACACTCTATTAACGACTCAATCCTCTTTTTTCGCAGTTACTTAGCCGGTTGCTTAATAACACATTCACCACTATACAATAAATTAACCAACCGATTACCATTCATCCTTTCCGAATAACCAAACCACTTTAATACACTCATTTATTCTCTCATTTACTCCTTTCTTCACACCACATAACTCCCTAATTACTTAATTCGAAGCTACTGCTCTATTTTGTCAATTCTTCTCACACCTAACAACCCCTAAAATTTTTCATCTTTACAGAATGTACCTTAGATTTATATCTCTTTTTCTACGCGATAGTTTAACGACATACATTAACACCGGTAACAATATATCCTCTTTCAGAACCCTAGCGCACTCAAGACCTGGTACCTCGGATTCACCAAAGATTTAATTGCCACAGCCACCTTTCAAAAACTCACAGATTTTCTACAACACTCGCGTCATCCTTTCCTTTTTCATCCAACATATAGACTAAATATTTAAACTATGAAACTTGTTTCAGTAACCTACCATCCAGCATGATTTCATACTTCGGACTCTCCTCACCTACCACCATAACCTTTTCTCTTATCTACAGTTACTTTGAAAGCCTCCTTTTACACACCCTGCCAAACCACTCTACTAATTTCTCAAACTTTCTTAAGATTCCCCACACAACCAAATCATCTACGTACAATAAGAAAGGCACCCTCCACTCTCTACCGTTCTCAATCAGTCTAACACCCTCCCATGCCACCCCTACCTCTAATTCTTTCATCACCTCATCCATATGCAAATTAAACAGCCATGAAGACAAACACATCCCTGCCTTAATTCGCTACTAATATTGAACATTCACTCAACACTCCACATGCTTCTCAATCAACATACTTAATTTTAATTCCACTCAGAAGCCCGCTACCAATAAAATATATCACTAAAATCTGCACAGACCTTCCCTGTCAATCCTGTCATACCCCTGTTGCAAGACAATAAAACCTAAATTTTCTCATTCATTTAATGCAATTTAAAAATTTTATTTATAATCCTCTACCCATTCTAAATGAACCTTGTTCTTCAACAATCAACAAACACCTCAGTCACTCGACGCACCCTTTTAACCAAAATACCAAATAATCTCCCTACAACACTCAAATAAACTAATTGCCTCTATAGTTTCTACAGTTCTCCTTCTCACCCTTACCCTTATGCAACTTTCTATCACTGCCCCCTAAAGTCTCCAGGAACTCTGCTTTCCACAAACGCTTTGTTACACAACTTCCATATCCAGCCAATCACAATATATATATATATATATATATATATATATATATATATATTATATATATATATATAATATATATATATATAATTAATAGTATATATATATATATAATAGTGGTATATATATATATATATATATATTATATTATATATATATATTAGTTATAAAAATTCAACTGTCGCACGATTGCGGTGTGTGTGCCAGGTGCACACTAATTTCTGACGGCTACAACCTTACAATGGACGAAGGGGTTCCTTGCCACTGATAAATACTTAATTGACCACCCTATTTTTTGTCCAAATATCTAGACACGTCGGTTTCAAAACTCTTCTCAAAAGAATACAAGCAAACACATTTCAATATTTTTGTAAAACATGAAATGAGTTTGCTAATTGTAATGGTAGTACATTTAATTACATTTTATGCTTTTAAAATAATTAAATTAATTTTCAATCCGAACAATGTATTTGCTATTCGATGTTGCTACACACAAAATATATTAAAATTTTCGTAATATTTAACTACAATCAAAATTATAACTTCGCCAAAATGTAAAACCATCAATTTATAATCTTCGAACAAAATAACCATGTGGCATTCAAACCTTAAAATCTTCATTTCATTCTAAGATTGGCTGACGAACCGGATGCGGTGCGGAGCGGTGAGGATAAAAATGACATGACTGGTGATTCGGTGTTGTGCGGTGCGAAAAATTCCAATACTCGACAAATCCTACTTGATTCCCGTCACCTGCGGCAAGTTCTTCTGTAAATCAGCAGTTCTCAAAGAAGAAAATAAAAACCTAGAAATTTTTAGGGTTCTATTCTATCTATTCTTTGCGTGCTAACCCTACTTTAACCTTTTATCCTTAAAGGTGCCATACAAAAGATTGTTAAATATTTTCCATATATAATAATATATTATACTACTACGACTATATTATAATATATCACTACAAATATATATATATTATAGTATATATAACAATTATCTGTTATTATTCAATAGGCCTAAATATATATATTATAGATATAGTAGAGAGAGAGAAGAGAGAGAGAGTCGCTTGTACAAAGCATATAAGAAAATATTGTTAATTATGCAGAGAAAGTGTATATACAGAATAAAATGAAAAATAAAAATGAAATATATTTTTAAAAAATAAATTGAAGGAGGGTATGTTAATGTATATAATTAAATTTATATATATATATTAATCAATATATACTACTAATATTAACTAGCTTAATATTGATAGTCATACTACTATATAACTATATATTATATTATTAATGGACTATATAAATATACATATACTATACTTATATATATATATATATATTTATATCTATATACTAATCTATATATATTATAACTATTATATATATAATAATAATATATTTATATATATATATATATATATTATATTATAATATATTATAACTCATATATTATATATATATATATATAGTATATATATTTTATATATATATATATATATAAGCTTTTAAATATACTAATCTCTATACATAGGAACATCAGTAAGAATTTGAATAAAATTTTTCCAACGTTATTATAAAAAACTTAATAAAAACGAGGTTTCTTACTCCGACTTCTAATAAAAATAAATATTTTTGCAAAAGCATTAAATAAAAATATATTAGATTTGGATGATTTATAAAGTAGAAAGCTTGAAATATTTCGAAACCGAATTCGAAACCGTAGAATATATATCAAAGCTTTTAGTAGCAACTGCTCTGTAGCTTAAAGTGCAAGAAATGGGTATGCTTTTTATGTTGGGCTTTGTAGGCTGAATGTTCATCGTAGATGCTCTTAAGCAAAGCAAAATCATTTTAAATATTTAACATTTTGGAAGGGAACATACAGACGCTGCAGTTCTTTTAGAAATGGGTCTTAGAAATGAAAGAATTTTCAGTTGGATCTTTTTTGCCATACATTATATATATATATATATTTATATATTATATATATATATATATATATATATATATTATATATATATATATAATTATATATATTATAGTATATACTATATCTATACTACTTATTGATTATATATATATTATGATACTAATATATATATATATCTAATATATATATACTATATAATATATACTATATACTATTACATAAAATATATACTATATATATATATAACTCCATATTTATATATATATATATATATTATATATATATATAAATACTATATATATTACTATATACCTGTATATATTAGAATATACTCTAGCTATATACTATAGTGACCCGTAATACATATAAATATTATATATATACATATATATATATATCATTATATACTATATATACTATATATATATAATTTTTACTATTATTAACTATCATATATAATATCTTATATTATATACTATACATACATAAATAACATAACTATATACTACATAACTACCGTACGATCTAGGGAGCCACACAACCTACGAGCACCAAGGTCACCACCACAGACAAATGCCCGATTCCTACTCTGCCAACGCACAATACACCTGTCTCTAGCCAAAGCAACATTTTCACCGCACCTGCACATGGTTATTCCAACGGTTACGTGATCCAAGGGTTAAGGTTTTCAAGGCTCCCAGATGAGACCGAAATTTCAAGTCTGTAGACCGATCGAACTCGAAAAGCGTTCTGACGCCTGAAACTCAGGATTTTAACCCTCCAAAAAAGGGGGGGCAGGAGCACACCCCAGGGGTTTTTTGGTTCCTAGAAGTGTTTAAATAATCGCAGAGACATTTTTGATGCGTCAATCGATTTATCGTGATCGATCGTACCCCTAAACGACTCTTAAATCGTCGTTCTACATGCTTGGTTGCATTTCAACATAAAAAATGTCAATCGCAAAGAAATCTAATCTACAATAAATTTTCAGTCGAATTAATCATTGTAGTAGATGTTCCACTTGGGCGATGCCACCTTTTCGTAGCGAGGCAATAGAGCTATCGCTTCAACACTTGGAAATAATTCACATCCTATGCTATGTGCTAAACTGATCCCACGCGAGTTAGTGGTGAACCGTGGTCACCCTAAGGGGGCTGCTGCCCCTTTTAGCGGCCAAGGTCAAAATTCTCCTGAAAGTACCTTGTTAGGTTTTAACGTATCGGAATCGAAATCTTGGATGTGAAGGTTATACTGATGACCACGTTAATCTCGTCGGAGACGAGATACGTCCCTCTGCGTCCCCCCTGTAAGGGGGGACGACTGCCCCAGTAAACAATTAAAAATGTCCGTAGAGACTGAAACTGGAACATGATGGAGGAGTGGGAATCGGAGACGGAGTCGAGGTGGATTCGGTCTCGGAGTCCAAGGACAACCCCCGGAGGAGAGGTTCCCACAGTTGAAACAAGAGAAGAAGAAGATTGCAATGGAACTCGCAAAAACGAGGACAAGAAGAAAGAGAAAGGAAGAAGAAGAAAAGCGAAGAACAGGGAGGGGAAAGGAGGGAAGCGAGAAGCACAGAATGAGGAAGGAGAAAGGAGGCTGAGGAAGCGATTCAGAGTTGCTCCAGCAGCAACCGGTGCTGGAGCCACGTCTGCGGATGCCGAGTTAAATTAAACATTTCGATATCAACCAAACCCAATCTTTGGGTCCCCTATAAAGGGTTACTTGAAGGTCCGTAGACACGTCAGAAATGATGAGGTTATAAGTCCGCCCCTATATGAGGGCTGTAATAGGCCCCCATTAGCGAGGGTTTCGACATGAAAACAGAAAGCACCAGAGTGCCCAAACGAGGTCGAGGAGGACTGCAGAAGGCATGCAAGGAAGCAATAAAGAAACCGGAAAAGAATGGAGAAGGAGTCCTGACTCAGAGGCGTAGGACGTTGACAACTGCCACCGGTGCGTTCTCCGCGTGCCAGAGTGCCGAAGCAACTTATTAAAATATCTATGTATGATACCAAATTTCGATGATCGTTCACTATATATAGTTATTGATCGTAGATTCAAAAATAATGGTTCACGAACCATCAAAGAAAAATAAAAAATAAATAAATAAATACAATAAAGTCTTTGAAAAAGTCTTCTTATTTCTTTTAATGTTTATACTTCAAAATTTCATACGTTTTACATACCACAAGCAGTAAATCAGGTAACTCAAAACCACCATTCCACCACCCTCAATGACCACTTGTGACTATTGTCTATTGGATCTATTGACTGCCTATTGATTAAGAATCAACATCTTTTACTAACAAATTGTCATGTATTACATACCTAACAGTTAACTCAGTAGAATCAACCACCATCACCACACCCTCCCATGACTGTGATCTATTGATCTATGATCTATATCTATTGATCTATTGATCTATTGATTAAGCGTCAAATTTTTTTACTAAAATTGTCATGTTTAGCTCTCCTAATCCAGGTTTTTTGCTAATTACTCTCTTCAACTGACCCTCCTGATAAGTAGTTATCGATTGATCTATTTCATTTGTTTTATTGTCATATCTGATCATATCTGATCTATTGATTAAGGTCAAATTTTTTTACTAAAATTGCGATGTTCACATTACCCTAAAATTCAGTAAATCAGTTAAAATTCAAGTCACCCAACCGTACCCGTCCTGTCCCAATCATGATTCTATTGATCTATGTCTAGTGATCTATTGATTCTATTGATTCAAGAATATAATTTTTTTACTAAAAATTGTCATGTTTTAGTACCAAATCAGTAAATCAGTAAATCAAGTCACCCAACCTACCCTCCTGACCAGTGTGGTCTATTGATCTATTCGAATTTCCTGTTCTGTTGACCTGTTGATCCATTGATTGAGTCAATTGATACCACAATATTAAAAGTTTACATACCCTAATCAGTAAATCAGTAAAATTCAAACACCCATCCAACCACCCTCCGTCCATCCTTGAACTTAATGATCTTTAGGTCTATTGATTCAAGTACATTTCGAGAATCACTATGGATAAACATAACATAAAACAAAAGTTTTCACATTAAATAAGCTTACTTTAAGCATCATATAAACTATGAATATAACCCCCAGCGACGAACCTAACACACGCCTTAAACATGATTAAACTGTTAACGTTAACAAAGCTTCACACTTAACAACAGTAAAGCTAACTAACATAACATACAAGACGTAACCTATTACACACTTGGTCAGCATGTCTCTAACAGAACCCAATGTTAATCTTTATACCATTAAACATCGGTAATATGTAACAAAAATTTTACCATAAAAACCTTGTGTAATTATCATACAGACAGGCAAAAGTATGCTAACGTAACAAAGTGTATCACATTAATAAAGCCAACATAACATTGCTAGAAACCAAAGAATATAATATACAACGACAAAAACCTGACATCTCTAAGCAAGAATAAACTGCTAACATTTAACAAAGGTCCAAACTTATCAACAGTAAAAGTAACTAACAAGGCTCACCAAAACATAATCCAGTCGCACTTTATCAAAACATCTCCAACATGACAATGTTAATTTTACATTAAACATAGTATAGTTAACAGAAAAAATTAGCAATAACACTTACCTAACCTGCATAATACCTAATGTAAAGACAAACAAGTTAAAGTTTTTACTCTCTGTTAAGCTAAACTATGAACATAACGTATTTACCACACAACAACCAGACGAATAAACAGCTACCATTCACTAACAACTTAGTCAATAAAGCGAACATATGCGGGATTTTACATTAAATTAGTAATATTTACCAAAAATTTTATCATTAACCGTACCTAACCATCGATAAGTACCTAACGAGAAGGACGACACAAAGTAAAGTTTTTAGACTTACCTCTTTTAGACTCCGTCCCCATTTCAGAAAATACCACCTCTAAACATGGAAAATGATTTTATGCTTTAACCATATGCATAAAGTTGATGCCCAATACTTATTTATTTTAACCCTCTTGGTGAATCAAGCAATGTATAGCAGTCGCAAACGGTTTACGATTAAATATAAATGCAACATCGTTGGGAATAACGAAACTCCTCGTGAAGATTTCAACAACAAGCGTAGAGATGCGGGAGATGTCATCGTATCATCACTGCGGAAACTATCCTACTGAAGAAATAGTGTAATAAACACCCTTAAATGTAACTGAGATTCTTTCTGCAACCAATCAGAGAAAGTAAGCAGAGAGGAATACGACGTAACGAATGAACCCATATATCAGTTCAAAAGGGTATATATTCTCGTTAGACACAACAACAACACAATAACATAGTACAAAATAAGTTCTTTATATACTTAGCCAACGAATATATGCATACCTATGTTTTCTGTTTTCACATTAATAAAGCTAACGAAACATAACCTGAAACGTAAAGAATGATATTGTACAATGACAAAACCTGACACACCTTACGCACGAATAAACTACTAACATTAACCAAAGTTCCACACTTAACGTCAGTAAAGTTAACTAGCATTGCGTAAAAACGTAACCTATTCAATTTTTTCCCAAGCTTATCTCTAACAAATTAACGTTAATTTTTACATTGAAACATAGTAAATTTTAACAAAAAATTTATCATAACAATTGTCTAATTATCATACAGACCATGAATAACTGTAAACATAGCCCAAAGTTTTAACCAAAACATAACATTAAAAATAAGTTCTTTTTAGTTATTTGAATAAAATATCACAGTTAATTGTAATAATAATTTACTGATTTTAAGCAGTAAATCAGTAAAAATCAGTTAAAAATCAAAAAGTAAATATTACCACCCCTCCCACGATGACCTTTTGATCTATTGATCTAGTGATCATGTCACATCTCGAGTATCATTTCGGTTAAAACATAACACAAAAATAAGTTCTTTATATACCAACCATCGAATGTATGCTAACGTAACAACGTTTTTACATTAATAAAGCTAACATAACATAGTCTGAATAAAGAACTATAATGTTACAACGACAAACCTAACACAACCTACGTACGAATAAACTCTAACATTAACAAACTCCCGCGCTTAACAACAGTAACAACATACATAACACTTCATACAAAACGAAACAATTCACACTTTTCAAGCATATCTCTAACATATCAATTGTAATTTTACATTCAAACATCGTAATATTTAAAAAATTTGCATAAACATGGTCTAAGCAATTTACTTGACAACAAAATTGATATGCTCAACGTAACAATTTTTTACATCAAACTTCGTAATATGTAACAAAAAATTCATCATAACATCGTCTAAATATCATAATCACCAGCGAATAATTGCAAAACATAACAAAGTTTTAACCAAAATAACAGTAAAAATAACAAAAATTTATCCTAAACCATAACATAAAAAATAAGTTCTTGAAATAAAATATCACAGTAAAAGCGTAATAGTTACTGAATCTTTTAAAAGCAGTAAGAATCAGTAAATCCAGTAAATACAAACACAACCCCATTCCCTGCAGTCCCCTGCTCATCCATCGCCTATGATCTATCGACCTATTATGATTCAGGTCCTATTTCGAGTATCATTTTGCGTCAGCAATAGAGTAAAGCCGTATTATCCTAACAAAATCCCTTAACAAAGTGACCAATCTATCAAATGCTTGGAAAATTTTGAACAAAGAATTGACACTATCTTCATCAACAGTGTCACTCGTTTCGAGTATAACTCATCTGACTATGAATAATCGCTAGACTTGTTTGCCAAAATTCCATAGGCAAAACCATAACCATTACTCACCAAAAAACTTAACCTAGGTTCACGTTTCTAAAACATCATCGTCTGTTAACACAGTAATATCTTACAAAAAACTCCATCATTTCTCTAACAAAATCAGTGTTTATTTTTCACATTGTCATAGTAATATTTAACATAACGACCTAACTTACGAATAAAACAGTTTTCATTAACCACAAGTATCTAAAGCAACACATTTATTACAAAGAAAAACCCAGTGGGATGCGCCCCTTGAAAAGGGTGTGAATCCTGCGAGGGCGATCACCCAAGGGCTGTAAGCGGGCTTTACCCCTCCGAAGAGGGTAAGGCCTCAAGCCCTTCGGCGCTGAGGCCCTAAAGCCTTTCCTCTTGCGAAGGTAATGTGTTTGCTTTAGCATACTCTTGGTTAATGAAAACTGTTTATTCGTAAGTTAGGTACGTTTGTTAAATATTACTATCGACAACTGTTTGAAAATAACACTGATTTGTTAGAGAAATGATGAGGTTTTTGTAAGAATTCAACTGGTTAACAGACGATGAATGTGTTAAGAAACGTCGGCGCCTCAGGTTAAAGTTTTTGTGAGTTAATGTTAGGTTTGCCCAGAATTTTGGCAAAAAAGTCTACGTTATTCATAGAGGTCAAATGATGTTACTAACTCGAAATGAGTGACACTTTGATTTAAAGATAGTGTCAATTCTTAGTTCAAGATGTGGTCATTGCTTTTGATAGATTGGTCACTGTGTTAAAGGTTTTGTTAGATAATACGGCTCTACCTGTATGCTTAGTCAAAATGATACTCGAAATATGACCTGAATCAATAGGTCGATAGAACATAGGCGGATGGATGAGAGGGGACTGCAGGATGGGTGGTTTGATTTACTGATTTAACTGATTTACTGACTTTAAAATCAGAAAACTATTACGCTTTACTGTATGATATTTTATTCAAAAGAACTTATTTTTATGGTTATTCAGGTGAAATAAAGTGTATATTTTTATGTTATGTTTCGCGGGTTAAAACTTTGTTATGTTTGCCATAATTCGTCTGGGAATATGATATTTAGACGATGTAGATGAATATTTTTGTTACATATTGACGAACTATGATGTAAAAAAATTGTTACCGTTCAGCATTATATTTGTTGTCAGATATATTGCTTAACGATGTATGCCAAATTTTTTGTTAAATATTACAGATGTTAATGTAAAATTAACATTGATGTTATGTTAGAGGATATGCTTGAAAAAGTGCTGATAGGTTACGTTTTGTCATGAAGTGTTATTGTAGTTTACTGTTGTTAAGCGCGGGAGTTTGTTAATGTTAGTAGTTTTTCGTACGTGCTGTGTTAGGTTGTCGTTGTACATTATATTTCTTAGTTCAGGTCTAGTTATGTTAGCTTTATTAATGTAAAAAAACGTTGTTACGTTAGGAGCTTATATTCGATGGTTGGTATATAAAAGAACTTATTTTTGTGTATGTTTATCCGAAATGATACTCGAGATGTGACATGAATCACTAGATTAATAGATCAAAAGGTCATGAAGAGGCGGTGGGGAGGGTTGACGCAGTTTCATTTACTGAATTTACTGATTTACTGCTTTTAAAATCAGTAAACGCCCTACAAATTTACTTGGATATTTTCCAAGAACCTATTTTTATATGTTATGTTTGGGTGGTTAAAACTATTGCTATTGTTTACAGTTATTCATGTGGTCTGTATGATACATTTAAGACAATGTGATATGATAAATTTATGTCCTAAATATTCATGATGGCACCATGTAAAATACGCGTTAATTTGTTAGAGATATGCTTGGGAAAAAATTGAATAGGTTACGTTTTGTACGCAATGCTAGTTACTTTACTGGTGTTAAGTGTGGGAACTTTGTTAATGTTTAGTAGTTTATTCGTTGCCCCTCAACCGCTGTGTCAAGCGTCTTTGTCACTATGGACAATACTAATAGTCTTACGTTCTGGTCAATGCTATGTTAGCTTTAATTAATGTTTGAAAACAATGTTACGTTTAGACATATACTTCGGTGGTTAGTATCATCAAAGAACTGAATCGTTTTATACGTAACCCGTACTGTCATACTTGCCTGTTGTCGTTGAAACTCAACTACGAGATATATACCTTTTGAAACTTGATATGGGTATTCGTACGTCGATATTTCAGCTTGCAATTTACTGTCTTTCATCAACTGACATTGGTTGAAAGAAAGAATCTCCTAACCTATAAAGGATTGTTTATACACTCAATTTTCTTCAGTTAGGATCAGCTATGAAAACTTGTCGCAAGAGCTGGTTACGAGACCATCTCCCCCCCAGCATTCTCTACGCTTTGTTGTTGTATCTTCACGAGGAGTTTCGTTATTCACAACGTATGTGCATTGATATTTAATCGCTAACCGATTTGGGCGACTGCTACATTGCTTTGTATTCCCAGCCATGAGGGGTTAAATATAAATATATAGCATCACTTTATGCATCACATAAGGCTCTCAACAAGCAATAAAAAATACACTTTTACCATGTATTTAGAAGTTCAGACAATTTTTCTGAAAGACAATGGGGGCACGGACAGTCTTAAAAAAGAGGTACAGCTCTAAAAAACTAATTACTTTGTTCGATCGCTTACTCCGTCTACCCAGGCTCCATTCCTCGATGACGTTAGAGCGCACGGTTATGATAAAATTGGAAAAATCATTACCTACATGTTGAATGCTCTAAAAATCGCCCGCATCATGCTTTCGCCAGGTATTCACTTGACTAAAGTTCGTTAATGGCATAGCTGCTTTATCACGTATCAGTACAGCTTGTTGTGTGTTAAGTCTACGTTACCCTGTCTCACTAGTATGAAGGCTTTAACAGCAGGTAACAACACAACCTTTAACTTTGCTTCGTCTATTTACCCATTAGGTATTATGCAGGTTAGGCAATGTTGAACACCATCATTTTTCTTTGTTAAATATTACTATCGTCTAATTCTAAAAAATTAACATGTTGTCATGTTGGACGATATGTTTTTGCATCAAAGTGCGACATTGGATTATGTTCCTTGTGCAAGCCTTGTTAGTTACTTTTACTGTGATAAGTTTTGGACCTTTGTTAATGTAGGCAGTTTATTCTTGCTAAGATGTGTCTGGTTTGTCGTTGAATTATTATATTCCTTAGTTCTAGCAATGTTATGTTGGCTTTAATTAATGTGAAAACTTTCTTAATTAGCACACTTTTGCCTGTCTGTATGATAATTACACAGATGGTGGTGGTAAATTTTTGTTAAATATTACCATCGTTAATAGTCGAAACCAATTACAACCTTGTTATGTTCCAGAGGACATGCTTTGACCAAGTCGTGAATAGGTTACAATCTTTGGTAATGTCTATGTTAAGTACTTTCACTTGTTTCGTTAAATGTGGAACTTAGTTAAACGTCTAACAGTTAGTATTTCATGTTTAAGGCGTGTCAGATTTGTCTTTGGGGGTTTAATATTACGATAGTTTAGATTGATTATAAAAGTTTATGTAATGTGCATGTAAAAACTTTTGTTTTATGTTATGCAGTGTTATATCCAAAAATGATACACGCAAATGTGACTTGAATCAAATAGATCAATAGATCAATAGACTAATAGATGGCCGGGAGGGTGGTTGGATGGTGGTTTGATTTTCTGATTTCCTTGATTTAGGTATGTAAAACGTTACATTTTAGTAAAAATTTGACTTAAATCAATAGATCAATTGATACAAATTGATCTATTGAGATCAATAGATCAATAGATCACAACTGGTCAGGAGGGTGTAGGTTGGGTGACTTGATTTACTGATTTACTGATTTAGGGGTGTAAAACATTACAATTTTAGTAAAAAATTTGACCTTTAATCAATAGATAATAGACATAAGATCAACTAGCTCATGATTTGGACGCAGGGTAGGTATTTGGCTGACTTGATGTACTGATTTACTGACCCTTCTGCCGCGTACAGTAACACATGAACAATTTTAGATAAAAAATTTGACCTTTAATCAATAGATCAATTAGTATCAATAGATCAATAGATCAATAGATTCAATTAGATCAATAGATCAATGATTGGACAGGAAGGTAGTTGGATGGCTTGATTTACTGACTTTACTGATCTTGGACTATGTAACAACATGACAATTTTAGTAACAAAAATTTGACCTTAATCAATAGATCAATAGTCAATAGATCAAATAGTCAATAGATCAATAGATACAAGTATGGTCATGAGGGTGGGTGGATGGTAGGTTTGATTTACTGATTTACTGAATTAGGGGTATGTAAAACATGACATTTTAGTAAAAAAATTTGATCTTATCAATAGATCAATAGATCAAATCAATAGATCACAAGTGATCATGAGGGTGGGTGGAATGGTGGTTTGATTTACTGATTTTACTGCTTTAGGGGTATGTAAAAACGTAACAAATTTTGAAAGTTATAAACATAAAAAGGAATGAAGAACACTTTATTTATTTTATCTTTTTCAAACTGCAATGACCCCTATTCAAATTTATTTTTCTTGATGGTTCTGCAAACCCAAATATACCTTTGAAATTTACCAGATACCAAATCCAACCCACAAAACACCACACCAACCACACCAACCCACCCCACAACCACCCACGCCGCACCACCGCCCACACACCCAGCCAACAAACCCCCACCCCACACCCTAACCACCAACCCCAAACACCAACAACACCACCAACAACCCCACAACACCCAAACCCACCACAACAAAAAAACCCAATAAAAAACCCCACCCAAACAAAGCCACCCCCACCACACCCCCAAAACATACCCCACAACACAACACCCCCCCAACCCAAAACCACACCACCAACCAAAACCTCCTTCCGACCAAACAAAACCACACCAACCACCAACACAACACACACACACCAAAACACCACACTTTAACAAACACAGTTCTACGAAGTACCAAACACACACAAACAAACCCACCACAAAACCAACACCACACAACCACTCTACATCACATACCTTACCCCCCCACGCCAAACCCACCCACCACCAAACAAATACTCCTTCGTACAACACCCCCCAAACACACCACCAACACACAACCAACAACACACCAAACCAACACACACCCACCAACACCAAAAAACAAACCACCCCAAACAAAACGACCACCCAACCCACCCCCAACCCAACAAACGAAAACCCACACACCCGCACCAACACAAACCCACAAACAAACAAGACCACAAAACATACACACAGCAACGCACCCCAACCCAACAACCACCAAACAAACGACGCAGAGCGCAGCAGCACAGCGCAACGCACCAAAAACCCCCAAACACCAACACAAAAAAAAAACACACCACACAAAAACCACAAACAAAAACAATCTTGTCTTAAAGTTTACCTTTTTTATCTCTATTTTCCAACTTCACATTCATTCAAAATATTCTCGTACTCAAATTTCTTTACAATAAATTCGACTTATAGTCTCCCTTCTACCCCACCCACAACACCCACACCCACACACACACCACCACCCACCCCACCACACAACCAACAACCCACCCCACCCAAACAACAAATTTTTTGTTTTTTTTTATTCTCTTTTTACCCCACCCCCCCACACCGACCACTTCAACACCCTTTGGCGGAATTTTCTCCAAACACATTTCTTTTTTTACCCCCCCCCCGCCCCCACCCCTCCAAACACCCCAAAAAACTATATTTTAACCCAAACCAACACCACCAACCAACACCAAACACCCAACAACTAAACACAAACCCACAAACCAACAACCCAACAAACAGAAGCACATTTTTTTTTTTTTTTTTTTTTCAACCCCCACAATCCCAAGATCCCTAACCAGAACCCAAAATAAACCCACACAACACAACAACCAACAAAACCACCAACTGTCCGACAATTTTTTTACTTTTTGTTACAACACCACAAACACCAACACACACACACCAACAAAAACACCCACCACACACAACAACACAAACAACAAACCCAAGCAACGACACACAAAACCACACCAAACACACAACACAACAACGAAATTTAAAAAAAAAAAAACTTTTTTTTTTTTTTTTTCCCCCCCCCGGGGGGGGGGAGGGGCCGGGGGGGGGGGGGAAAAAGGGGGGGGGGCCCAAAACCCTCCCCCCCCCCCCCCCCCCCCCCCCCCCCCCCCCCCCCCCCCCCCCCCCCCCCCGGGCGGCGGCGCCCTCCCCCCCCCCCTTGCCCCAAAAACACCCCCCCCCCCCCGGGGGCCGGGGGAGAAAGCACCGGTGCAGTTGTCAACCATACTTCCCTGAGTCAGACTCCTTCTCCATTCTTTCCTTTCTTTATTCCTTCTTCATCCTTCTTTCATTCCTCCTTCGACCTCTGGTTTTGCACTCTGTGCTCCTTTTTTCAGTCCGGACCCCCTAATGGGGGTCCTAAGACACCCTATAGGACTTTATGAACCATCATATTCGAGTATCTACGACCTCAATAACACGCTTATAAGGACACACCAAGATTGTTGTGATACGAATGTTTATTAACTCGGCAACCGCAGTGGCTCCAGCACCGGCGCCGGAGCCAACTCTGAAATCGCTTCCAGCCTTCGCTTCTCCTTCCTCTTCTTCTTCTTCCCTTTCCTCCTCCTTCTTCCTTTCTTCTTCTTCTTTCTTCTTCTTCATTCCTCTGTGTTTGTCAGTCTTCCATTTCTATTCTTCTTTTTTTCAAACTGGAGAACCCCCATCCGGGGGGGTCCCTGGACTCCGATCCAGAATCCAACTCCGATCTCCGTCTCCGATTACCAACTTCCTCGCACTCCATGTCTCCAAGTGTTCAGTCCTTCTACGATCATTTTTAATTTCTTCGGGGGCAGCGTCCCCCCCCCTTACGAGGGGGGACGCGAGGGACGTAATCTCGTCTCCGCGAGATTACTTCATCAATATAATCACATCAATTTCATTTCCGATTACGTTAAGCCCTAACAGGACTTTCAGGCACGAATTTGACCGTTGGCGCCTTAAAGGGGCAGCACCCGCTTAGGGTGACCTACGGTCACCAACAAACTCGCGTGGGATCAGTTAGTATCACAATACATAGATTATATCTCAAGTCTTGAGGCGATAGCTTCTAATTCCTTCCTAGCGAAAAGGGTGGCATCGCCCAAGTGGGAACACTTACTACAACGATTAATCGACTGAAAATCATTGTAATTTATTTTCTTTCGAATTACCATTTTTAATGTTTAATGCCAACCAGCAGCACGGTAGAAAAGGTACGCATTGTTAAAGATCGATTTAGGGGTAATCGATCACGATAAATCGATTGAGACCATCAAAAATGATCTATCGCATCATTTAAAACCTTCTAGAAAAACCAAAAAACCCCCTTTGGGAGGCTCCGCCCCCCTTTTGGCGGTAAAAATCCCTTGAGTTCAGGCTCAGAACCTTGGAAGTCGGGTCTTCCAGACCTTAAATGTCGGTTCTCATCGACCTTGGAAAACCTTAACCTTTGACACGGTCAACTAGAAAAACCACTGTTGCAAAATGTTGAGCTTGCAAACACATTTTCTGCAACATTGCTTCTGCAACATTCTTGGCTGTGACCCTTTGGCTGCTAGTGTCGCTCCCCTATACTACTATATATTATACGCGGCATTTGAAATATTTGACACCTTCGGACAAAAGAATCTGAACATTCGTCAATGCGGACCTTTAAAATATGTCTGATATTCTGCTTATTGTGAATCACTAAGTATATAATATATACTAATATTAACCGTTATAATTATATATATATATATTATAATTATATATATATATATATATATATATAATATATATATAATATAATATTTTATATATAATACATAATGATATTCTGCTTATGTGAATCACTAATATATATATATATATATAGTATTATATATATATATTTACCCTAAAGTTCACACCTCATGGGCATAGCCCTATTCCAGGAGGGGAACTTCTCTAGGTAATTCCTACCTAGGATCCGGACCAGGGAGCGAACCCGGCCCTTGCTATGTCACTCTATCTCTCTACCGATTGAAACGTGCGCCCATTCAACATGTGCAGAAAAGGGGGGGAACCCTTCTGAACCCTCTAATTATCGACTTCTAGATTTAACCTTGATTATTTCTAAAGTATTCGATTATATCCTCAAGAGGAAGATATGGAAGCATTTTAATTTTTCTGATCTTATCTCTGATTGTTAGTATGACTTTCGTAAGAAACGCTCTACTGGCGATGTCCTTTTTCTTCTATCTGATTCTTGTCTCTCTCTCACTCGGCATTTCGGCGAATCTCTTGCCATGGCGCTAGACATATCGCAAGCCTTCGACAGAGTCTGGCACAGAACTATGACTTCTAAACTTCCCTCTTATGGTATCTATCCTTCTCCCTGACTTTCTTTCCGGTCGTTCTAAAGCAGCTGTTGTAGACCGCCACCGTTCATCCTTTCAATCAATTAATGGTGGTGTTCCTCAAGGTTCTGTCCTGCCCCAAGTCTTTCTCTCCTTCTCCTTAATGACCTTCTCTCTCACTATCATTTCGTTTAATATTTTCCACTCCTATGACTAAACCCCTTCATTACTCCTTCCAATTTAGGATTCGACCCACTCGGTAGCAATTAAGGCATGCCTTAACTAGTGACATTGGAGCAGCTAACCTCTGATATTTCTCGTATCTGTAATTGTGCAAAAGAAAACCTGGTAGTTTTCAATGCCTTAAAAACACAGGCTCTTCATCTATCTAATCGACATAATCTTCCACACAACTATAATATCTTCTTCGAAAAAACACAACTCAAAGCTTCCTCTGTTCCTAATATTCTTGGCGTTTCTTTTCTCGTGACCTTAATTATAAGGATCACATTACTCCTCTTTCTAATCAAGCTTGTAAGAGGTTGATTGTTCTGAGGCGCCTTCGGAACTTCTCACCACCCCAGTTGCTTCCTCTGCATAAGGGCTTCTTCGCCCTTGTTTGGAATATGTTTCACATATCACATTCTTCTCTTTGATAAGGCGCAGTCTACGACTTTTCGACTCTCTCTCTCTCTCTTCCACCTCTCTCTCTCTCTCTCTCTCTCTCTCTCTCTCTCTCTCTCTCTCTCTCTCTCTCTCTCTCTCTCTCTCTCTCTCTCTCTCTCTCTCTCTTACAATGGACAGTGCTCTTCTGAACTCTCTAGTCGATTACCTCCTCCTTTGAGTAGAGCTCGTGCGACTCCGTTTTTTCGCACTGACCTATCCTTTCTCTATCCAATTCTCCGACCACAGACAACCACAATGCTCAATCTTTCATGTAGTGGTAAAATCTGGGACACACTTCCTTTGTCTTTTTTTTCAACTTCCTTTTACATGCACACTTTCAAGGCATTGTTTCGGGGAAAGTCGACCTATGATATGGCCTCGGACTCTGGTTCTCCTCAACTTCTTTGGAGTTTGATAGGTCTTTGATCCTTGCCCGCAGAAACAGTTAATATATATATATATATTATATATATATATATATATATATTACTATATATAACGGCATGTCATATATATATACATATATAATATAATATATAATATTACTATATATATATATATATATATATATATTTATAATATTTCTTGAAAGGTGGACCCTGAGTTGCTTTAAGGATTATTACGACAGATTTTTAAAACACACTTTAATTATTTAAAAACATTAAAACAGATAAAATAGACAAGCATAGCTGTCTACATCCCAAAATATAAAAGAGATTCTGCTCCCATTGCTTATTCCGACTCGAAAAAGGTTATATTAACGAAAGCTTGTCTATTTTATCTGTTTTAATGTTTTTAAATAATTAAAGTGTGTTTTTAAAAATCTGTCGTAATAATCCTTAAAGCAACTCAGGGTCCACCTTTCAAGAATAAATATAAATAAGCGATAATAGCTGTATATTATCTACATATTTAATATATATATATATTATATATAATATATATATATATATATATAATTATATATAATATATATAATCTATAGATATATACAGTATAATATATATATATATATATATATTCATATATACATTTTAAAAAATGCAAAAAAATAAAAATAAATGGGGAAAAAAAAAAAAGAAAAATACATGATAAACATTGTGTGTTAGATATAGGTTTAAATGTCAAAGCAAAAATACACAACGCTTAAGAATTAGTAATCGTTCTTAATATTAGAAATAATTTTACAAATAATTTAGGCAATAATTAAAAAAAGATTTAAAAATATAAATAACTTATATATTTAATTAAAGTTAACTAACTAGCTATAAAACAATAACTAACTAACTAACTAACATACACTCAACCCTAATAATTGAAAATAACCACTAATAACTAAACTAGACTAACCTAGACAACACGCCTAATAACTACACTAACTCTAATTAACTACCTAACTAATTACTAACTAACTAACTAACTAACTAACTAACTAACTAACTAACTAACTAACTAACTAACTAACTAACTAACTAAAACAACAACCACACACCTGACATCATGTTAAATTATAACAACAGAAAAAAAATATATAATTCAATTAAAAAAAAATTAACCCAAACATTAAAAAAAAAAAAAAAAAAAAAAAAAAGAAAAAATAATTTTTGATTTGAAAACCTTTTTGTTTTTTTTGCATACCCAAAACCGATGTTCTGTGAATGGAATGGAAATGCCCAAAAATACCCAAATTAAATTGATTACATACTCTATGATTGATGACAGAAAGATATTTTACAATAATTTTCAAATACCACAAAATTGTTATGGAAATAAAGCCTAAACGGTGTAATAATAGTTTCGAGCAAATTACCAAGTTGCCTGAAATCTTATAACACTCTTTTGTTTCCTCTCTACTCTAATATTTATTTGCCCATGAAGTATGAAATGACGTGGAGGCAACCAATCATTATGCTTGCAACAAATGAGTGTGTATTTTGTATGTGTTCATACATTCATGTATGTGTTTATTGTTGAATTCACATATAAAAGTTTTTATGTATATCTTGTCATGAATGTAAAATTATAAAAATTAATTTACATATGTATGTGCTCGTATGTATGTTTGTATGTATATATGAATATATGTATGTAAAATTAATAAAATTAATGAATATATACGCGCAATATCACATATGAGGAAATGTGTATTTAAGTTCCATATACTGAACCACAGTTTATGATTGAAGAAATATTTTGTGATATCATATAGTACACTAGCTTTTCATAAAATTTAACATTTGAGCTTTAAAGTTATTCGTGAAGTATTGGTTGCGTTATTTCTTTTGCTATTAGCTTTTCTTGCCTCTGACGAACCCTAGAAAAATAAGAATATTTAATATACATTCTTCTTGTGGTCATAAGTTCTTTCTAAAACACTTCTGCAGACTCACAAGGTTAAAAAGGCTATTATATATATCATATAATATATATATTATACTTAGCGGATTGCACGCGGATCTCTCTCCGGCTCCGGCTCACCGGCTTGGCCGGAGTTCCGGCCCGTCTTTTAAAGATCATCCGGTCCGGCCGCGAGAGCCACTAAAGTATCCGGCTTTTCTCCGCCGGAGACCTAATATTCTTTAACAGGTGACTTTTGAAAATGAAAAATAAGTTATAATTCCATTGAAGAGTAAATAATCGAGATACTTTAGTGAAACTAACTAATTTAATCTTAGAAGAACTGATTCATACAGGAAGTGATAAAAAAATTACTTTTAATCATATTATTGTTGTAAGTGATAATATTAGGGTCAAACTAAAAACTAATATTATAACTATATTATATAATAGTAAATGATGAATAGGCCCTTATGACAATCATTTACCTAAATTGACATATTATTTTGGATTAACACTTTAAGGGGATATTGATATACCAAATGACTACCCCTAACAAAAATACACTTTTTTGATAAATCTAGCTTTAAAATGCAATACAGAAATAGATAAATGAAATTGGTAAAAGAACTTTTAAACTAAATGCCATATCTGACCAAAAGACCAAAAAATTATGATATATATCATAATGTTCGTACGTCGATCACGTTAATCTTTAAATTATTAAATAGCTTTTAAGTTTTAACAAACTAACATTTGAATAACTATATATATATCTATATATATATATATATATATATATATATATAATATATATATATATATATATATATATATTATTATATATTATATATATATATATATATATATATATATAATATATATATATATATATATATATATATATATATATATTATAAAGTGTATGTACCAGCAGTTATCTATATTGTACAGAGTATCACAATATAATTTTTTGAGAAATTAATTGTATAAATTTAACACAAATTCAGTGAAAGGAAAGTTAAATAGCTTATGCATTGCTATCTAGGTAACCATTCTCTAATATTTAAAATCAAATGCTCTTATATTATGATGAAGAAACAAGAGCTGATCAGCTAGTGTTGGAGAAAGACGATTCTTTTTACTTGTATAAATATTTCTGCTTGGCTAAACATTCTCTCGCTAAATACACTTGGAAGGTGGAGCAGAGAGATATTTCCTAGCTAATTCAGGTAAGATGCAATCAGGATAAAGAGCTTTTCTTTCTTTTCACTATAACAGTGGATCGGTATCCTATTTTCGTTCCATAAGTGGTGCTGCAAAATATTTATCCACAGTAGTTTGAATAGTATTTTCTAATTCATGTTGTTTTCTCTCATTGCTGCTTCTACGTTTGCATTTTAACTTTTTTCTCCTCTGATCAGTTCCACTTGGTTTGATTGTATCTGAATATTCTTTATTTTCTTCTGACGATTTTTCTTGTAGCATGTCATCAAAGCACTTCCAGAAAATTGAATGCGTTTCCTTCTCAATATCTGCAGTTTCATTTTCAGATTCTTCATGTGAATCTGTATGAGACTGATCATTTTGATCATCATTTTGTTCATCAGAATCTAAACTTAATGTAATATTTTCTTTAGCTTTTATAAAAAGTTTTACTTTTTCTTTGAGCATAAATTTTATTTTATTCTGATCAATAATATCAAAGGGAGCTAATTTGTATTTTGGATATAGAACTGTTGCAAGTACATAAAGTTCCTTCTCTTTAATGGTACCAAAACGTTCAGTAAGAATTTAAAAGTTCATCTTTCATAGTTTTTACACCACTATCCTTCCAAGTTTTTGCTAAATATTTTAGCAATGCATTAACTGCAGGTATTACAAAAGATAAATCTACATCATCATCACTGGCTCTTTTAGTTAATTCTTCAAATGGTTGTAGCAATCTAATTATATTCTCCATTAGCTTCCAGTGATTTGCATTTAAGATATCTAGATTTTTTTTCGAATTTCAAGAATATATAGTAATTGCAATTTTTTGCTCTATGATCCTTTGCAGCATATAATATGATGAATTCCATCTTGTTTTAACATCTTGGATAAGCTTATGTATTGGCAAATTTTGAGATTTTTGAATTTCAGTTAACTTAATTAGTTGTAGCAATTGGTGATCTACTAAAATGACCTATAATTTTCCTACATAAAGTAATTAAATCTTTAATTGATTTTTGAGAAAATATAGCATTATGTACTACTAGCTGTAAGGAATGAACAAAACATGTCTCATTTATAACACCTGTCGCTCTCATGTAATGTTTGGTGCATTATCTGTTAGGACAACGAATATTTTCTCTTTTTAAATCCCAGCTCTTAAGCATTTCCTCACTTTTTAGACACATATTTTCTGCTTAATGAGAAACATTAAAACTACTGATTTGTAATGTTCCACTCTTCCTTTGAAAATCTTTATCAATCCAATGCCCTGAAATACTTATAAAGCTTTCATTGTTATATGAGCAAGTCCAAATATCTGATGTTAATGCTATTGCTTGAATTTCTTGCAGCTGAAGTGTTATTTTGTTCTTTACCCTTTTATATATTGTTGGGATAATCTCTTCTGAAAAGTACCTCCTTGATGGAATATTATATTGTGGACATACGTGATTTATTAATCTCTTAAATCCAATGTTTTCTACAAAAGAAAATGGCAGATTGTCCACAGCAATCATTTCCCCAATTTTGAAATGAATTTCTGTGCCTTTTCTATCATTAATGTCCCAAATCTTTGTTTTCTCAGTTATTTCAAACAGTGTAGGCTGAAGAAATCTTTTTTTAATAGAGGTAGAAGTTGATGATATGGATGGACATGGATCATCATCTGCTGTGTCTGTGATATCATCTTTTCTTTTTTCAGCCACTTTTCCACTTGAAGATTCTGATATATCTTTTATCTTCAAATATGTGGTTTTATGTTTCTTTTCGAGATGATCCAGTAAAGGTTTTGTGCTATAATATTTTGAACCTTTCTTTGGGTTTATTAAATAAAGCACTGTACATTATTACACACCTTAATTACGGATAACACCCAAACTTTCAAAGCTAACAATATATAGTGCCCTGAGCGAAACTCACACGTACTTTGGCTCACCCTGTCTGTCTGTTTTCAAGAACCTAGCAGTGGTGCAGCTCTTAGTTTTGAAAGGTAACATTTGAGAAAATAAAAATTAAAATGCGCAGATTTGGTGATGCAAAATATCAATAAAAATCGCTAAAGCTTAATAAAAATAAAATATTGCCTTTTGTGCATATTTTTTGCACTTTATTTACAATTAAGAAATGTAATAGTTTTCAAACAAAGAGCTCAAAATTGGCAACCCTAAAAGCAAGCTACCCTCATTGAGCAAAGTTTCATCTCAGGAAAGAGTGATGCTATTCCAGCCCTCCTATTCCAGCTCTCTCTTCTCCCTCTCGCTTCCCCCAACCATTTAACGAATATTCCTTTAATTTTTAAAATACCCTTTTATTAAGCAGGTAAATTAACAATTAAATAACTTTTTATTATTTCAATTAAAGTCAGAGACCTCCGGTTTAGCCTCTTCAGGAGTGGTAAACTTCCCTAGGTAGTTATTACTTAGGATCCGGAGGAGGAAGGTGCATGATAATTGCATGTTTAGAGTCAATCCTATATATTATATATATATAATAATTAATATATATATATATATATATATATATATATATATATATATATATATATATTATATATATATTATATAATTACAATAATATATATATATTATAATATATATAATATATATATATATATATATATATATATATATTATATATATATATATATAGTATATATATATATATATATATATATATATATATATATATATATTATATATATATATATATAATTATATATATATAAGTATATAATAACTATATATATATATATATTATATATATATATATATATATTATATATATATATATATATATATATATATACATATATAATATATACATATATATATTACATATCATATATAATATATATATATATATATATATATATATATATATATATATATAT
>JABUQX010042053.1:42500-45000 GCA_015478945.1 Trachelipus rathkii
ATATAAATATATATATATATATATATATAAATATATATATATATATATATATATATATAATATATGTATAATATATATATATAAACTATATATATATATATATATATATATATATATATATATATATATATATATATATATATATATATATATATATATATATATATATATATATATATATAATATATATATATATCTAGTATATATATGTAATGTTTTCATATGCATAATAGCTGGGATTCGAATGTATCGGGTATAAAGATAAGAAAAAATCGCTCTAAAATCTTTACCAATTTTAAATATGAAACCGTTTTCCCGAGATCTTTTTATTTTGAACAAATAGGAAATATAGAAAGGAAGAAGAAGTAAAGGCTATATTAGCATAAACATTGAAACCCTGTCCAAATCTTAAAGATACAAGAAACGTGATAAGAAAATGACAGAACTATCGTTAAATGTTTAAAAAAATGAAAGAAAAAAATGATAAAGATTGTAAATAATAAAATTAAACAAATTAGTAAGTGGGAGAACGGTTAAAAATGTAATAAAGATGCTGTTAATAACTCTGCTCAAAAAAAATATATGTAAATAACTTTCTTCCTTCTGCAGTAAAAGGGGGGAATCTGCAAATAAAATAACAAAACATAAATACATTTAAACTCGACAATTTAGAACATTTTTACACACACACAGACACATACACAAACACACACATACACAAACACACACACACACACACACACTCACACACACATTTTGTTTATCGTTTACGACATATATAAAATATTTTTAAACTTCGTCATTAAGGAAAAAAATATTATCAAGATAATTAAATGTTTAATGTTAAAGTTCCAGATATATTTTCAGTTTAATACTGAGAGAAGTTTCCTACGCGATTCGAATCAATATTTCGAAACAGGTTTGAACTTTTACACGAGAATATTGCATTTTTATTTTCTTAATGTAAATGACAACAAAGGAAATTAATTAGAATTCCATAACAGATAACGATGCCTGATAATACTTAGAAAAAAAGGCTCATTAAACAGATAAAGGCTAAAATTAGCGATTTTCAAGGTCTTTTAGTTAACTATTATTAAGGTTCACACAATTTTTATAAATAATAATTGAGGGTTCACAATTAAAGCCTTTAGGGACTCCTTCGAGAAGGATATCTTTGGTATCTTTGTGATAAATTTAGAAATTCTTAAGAATGGACAGGAAATAATAAAAGAATGATAACGATTTAAGAGATTTTGATAACATAAACATGATTAAGAATGTTTCTATTGTTTTATTTTAATTAGTTTTGTGTTGGTGCATTTTTATATTTACATATTTTTTCGTTTTCGGTTTTAAAGATGTTGTTGTTGTTGTTGTTGTTGTTGTTGTTGTTGTTGTTGTTGTTGTTGTGTTGCGATTTGTTGTTGTTAGTGGCTAGTGTTGTTGTTTGAGTTGCTATGACTGATTTGAGGTTCTGTTGTTGGATGTGTTGTTAGTTAGGCTGCTGTGTGTCGTAGTTGGTTGTTGGCTTGTTGTGTGTTGTTAGTTCGCTGTTTAATTTGTCAAATTTTTCCAATTCTACTTAATTTAGTATGTTAATCTCTATGTAATTATTTATATTACTCTGTTTATATATATAACGAACACTATAGTGATGAGAGATAGTCATATTATAGTGAATATATTGTATATACTATATAGTAGCATTACGTTAGGGATGATATATAATACGAGTAATCGCCTATTATAAGATACTCTCACACTATATATATATATATATATATATTATATAGTACGAGTCAGAACGACGTAAAATTTCTGGAGTAACATACGATATAATATATATATATTATATATAATATATATTAAATATATATATATATATATATTTATATATATATATATATAATATTATTATATTATATAGTTGACTATATATATAACTATTAGTATAATAACCGGTACACTAGGCGCTTAATAGTAGTACTATATATATAACTAAGTATAATATGAAGCATATATATATAGTATATTCTATATATATATATATAATACGTCAGTATATAGTATATATATAGTACTAAGTATATTAGATACTACTATATACTAATAATATAAGTAGTATATAATCTATATACTGATATACTATATATATATATAGGTAAGATACGTAATAATATATAATATATAATAGATATAGCTATAATACAATAATCGACCGTTAAACGTAATAAATACACGTATATATATATATAAGAGAGATATTTTTGATACCGCAGATTTTCTTGTGATAGAAATTCTGGAAATTAAGTTCTAATAATTATTATTTTGACTTTTATTTTCTGATCTTAAAAATCTCTTTATATTCACGCCATGAGCAGTAAACTAGAAATTTTTTTCGAATTCAATGTTGTTACCGTCCGATGTTTTGAAGAGGAGAATTTTTTTAACCAGAAAGGATTTCCTTTATACCAAATAAACGCTATAGATTTGAGCC
>JABUQX010042054.1:0-27371 GCA_015478945.1 Trachelipus rathkii
AAAGTAACTATACTAGTCATTACTAAATACTTTACATAATATATATACATAACCTATATCTATCCACACATTATTGAGAGAATAGGTGGATTTATATCTATGACTTTTTACTATCATAACAGTATATTTCTCTAATATATAATTATATAATAATTATAACTAATTATTATAGTTATTGATGCTATATTATATTTAAATATATCAATATAATCGATATATTTATTAAATATTATTGAAATAAAAGAAAAGCTAAAATTGTTTTAACTGTACAACTCAATTAGAACTTAATTTATTTTTATATTGAGCTATGCATAGTGTGAAGAAATATATATATATATAAATATATATATTAATTATTATATATAATATATATATATATATATATTAATATTAATATATATAATATATATATATTATACGTATTAATATATATATATTTATATGAAGTATATATATATTATATATATATACTAGTATACTTATAATATTAAAATATATTTATATAATATAATATTAATATATATATATTATATTAATATATTATATATATATGTATTATATATTTATATATAAAATATTATATCATTAATAATCAGTAGTATTATTAATTAGAAGTCTTATAAGATCACGAATTTAGATTATAAACACATATTTAGCCTTGTATATCTAATCTAGTTTATTTTCTTAGAAATAATAGTAATAAATTCACACTAATAGTAATACTTTATTAATTATGTAAATAAATAAATTCATATTAATATTAGACATTATATTATTAATATTATAATATGGTACATTGATGTTAACTTGCATTTATGAGTATCACAACATATGAGCTATATAAATGTATACATATATAAACATAATTAACTATTTAAGTATACATTTTTTCTTATTGTTGTGCCTAAAAATGATATATACATTGCTGGTGCCAGACTGTAATTTCTTAAACGTCAACTTCAACTAGCTATTAATAATATTTCACAATGGGTAACATCCCATGGCTCTCGTTTCTCACTCATCAAAACCTCAGCATTAACTTTTTAAGAAAAAAGGGAACCGAAGAACTTGCCCTTCCTCCCAAGACCTAACCTTATATGGTTTCCCACACTTCCCGAGGCTATCCCATTCCTGTATACTTCATAAGAGTCAAAATTATTTATATAAGGACTTTACACATAATAAGATGACCACTTAACATACGCATTGCACATATTAAACTCATGAAAACGACTTGTCATGGCATTGTTTGACCTAATACGTCCATCTCGTCATCAAAAACTTGGGGTGTTTGATCGCTAATAAGTAATCTTCCTTTTACGTCGTCCATATATTTTTTTTCAATGCTTAATTTCATGCAGAGCTGACTAAAGCTGTGCAGTATATAGTCAGGCCTCCCCTACCTACTACACCTGTTAGTTTCCATCAAAAACGAGGCGATCCGTTATCTCCATCTGGAGCCTTCCGATCTGCGTCTTAACACCCTGAGAGTGAATCCCTTGAAGTTAAAAGTCCATATGTGCATGTCAATGGCATCCTTTCTTTTCGAACGGAATACCAGGTTCAATCTTGGCAACCAAGTATATCTCGAACTGTTCCTCTAAACCCTACCAGATATCTGTTGTCTTCTGACACCGATCCTGCGGAAGATACCCCAGAATCCTAAGAATTACTGGCCCATTCTGTAAACGACGTTTATAACATCACTTAACCTTCTTCAACAATCCCTTTTCAAAGGTGCTGGTCTATTCTCTTACTGACGAAAGAAGTAATACCCAGGATTCCTTGGCTATTTACCCAAGATGCTCTCTTAACATGTATGCGCTCGTGTTCTCGACCTCTTCTCCTTCTCCCCATAATCTAGCCAAAACTTCTTGACCACGGCAGGCCCTTGTTAAAGGCATCATTCTATCTATTCCACAGCTCACGCGATTTGTTACTTATCCTACGCCAGTGTCTACTCACGGCTTTGGACTAAACACACAGAGGACACCACAGTGATGGATTAGCCGTGCTTGCTTGTCTTCACTGCCGCAACTTCTCTCATAACAATACCCCCATGCTTCAATTTTACGCCGCATCAGAAATATTAGTGGCTCATAAAGATCGTCCGTTTCTTCGAAATTCTAATTCCTTCTAATCAAGACCCACTCTTAAATCGGATTTTCGCCCTCTTAGTCCGCACTCCAGCCCGCAGCCTTTTAAATTACGCCCTTTATTAGACTAAAACACACTTCAATATGGTAAAATCCGCTGTACAACAATCCCTTCTCTCGGCCTGTCCACCCCCGTAGAAACACCAATTCACACTATGCTTGGACTGCACCTCTTTTCATGTAGGGGTACTGGTCAATGAAAAGATCGGTCCTGACAGAGAGGCCCATAATTATGGCAGCCGTCTATTCTTTTCGGAGGTTGCCTCGAAGGCTACCTCCGACAAGCCATTCAACAAGGTCGCTGCCCATCAAAGTGATGTATGTATCCTGCTCTCCGACAAGGCTTCCGGTCTTATGGCAAGATGCTGGGCGAGTGATCAGCGGGGAGCGAAACTTAGAAATATAATATGAAACCGATTGGTGATTCGTCTTCCTCTCACCGACGATAAGCCTTACACGAAGGTAATACGTGCACGCCTTCGTATTGGGCCACAACCAATATGCACCCAGAGCACTACATGTCACAACGGACCTCCTCCTTCTGCATTTTTGCTTCGTAATCACCTCCACAATCTGTTCACCATAATCTATCATTGATTGTCCCCAACTGGATCCCCATTACGCCTAGTACATTTATCTACTTTATGGTCTCAGTACACCTTCTTAAAGATTATAACATATCCTTATCTGAATCTTCCAATTTGCAGTAACTCTAAAGTGGGACTGCTATCTATAAACTGAAAATAATTCTTCTTATAATAGATGCATGCTTGTTAGTCGTAATCATTAGGACTATTTATACATGATAAGGACGTTTTTATATTACAGTTGTTTTTTTTTTATTTCTTGACTGAATTTCATTCATTTACATCAAATTTTTTGAACATTTTAAAATAATGTAATACCCAGCTACGGAACCCCACCCATGGAGCTTGATTATTCAACCCAAGTGGTGGCCGCTATCTTTGTGAGGCCTATGGCTGGTCCCATGTACAATTAACTATAATAAATTATATATAATAATATATTCATATATATATATATATATATATATATATATATCATATATAATATATAGTATATAATACTAATATAATATATATTCTATACTATATATTTATATATATATATAATATATATTAATATATAGTATAATCTAAATTTAATTTTATGGTAAAGTATTGAAATAATGTACGATTATATATTAAAACAAACCAAGCAAAATCATTATATATATATATATATATATAATAATTATATATATATATATTATATATTATATATCACATATATATTTACCATCTCCCATGTAGGGATTTCGCCCTGTCTGTTGGCCCAGCATTTTCTTCCTTCTGGCCCCCGCGAAACTCTTGATCCTAGGTTGCGTTTGAAAAAATTCTTTGCGCTATTGGTTTCTTGATGCCAGTCCCTTGACTTATACCTCAGTTAGGTTTACCACCCTTATCAGTGAATACTACAGCATCTTCTCATCCATTTCGGCATCGAAACTCCCTCGTTCTACCCCCTACCCAGTAGTCTCAGAAGATCGTTTTATCTAGTACCACTAGATTTCCAATGCTGGTTCAAGAGTTCTACAAGCATAAAAGTAAAGGACCGCGGATGCTAACACACACTATAATATATATATATATATATGACTACTTAATATAATATATATATTAATACATCTATATATATATATATTTTATACATATATATATATATATATATATAATATAAATATATATATATACTTATATATGATTATTACAGAAGGTAACACAACTACCGCTGCACGGGCTGAGCCTTAGTCTACGGAGGGGGGTGTACTACCATTTTTACGACGTCATATATACTTATATATATTATATATTATAAAAATATATATACATCATCTCTGGAGGCTACTATATACTATATATATTATAATATATACTATATACTATACATATATATATATATAATACTATAATATATATATATATATTATACTATATATTATTATATACTACTATACGTTTTGAGCTACTATAATATAATATATTATATATACCTATATATATTAATATATATAATTATATATATGTAATAATTATATAATTATATATTAGTTATATAGTATATATAAATTATTATATATATATATAATATATAATATATATATTAATATATTATAATATATATATATATATTATATATATATATATATATATATTATATATATCATATATATATATCATATATAATTATATATATATTACTATATACATTATTATATATATATATATATATATATATATATTATATATATATACTACGTATATATATAATATATATAATATATATATATATATATATACTATAATATATACATATAATAGACACGCACATTTAGCTATTAAAACCGAGTCGTGAAATACGTTGCTCTGACAAAATCTGGTCGCTACCTCGAGGCAGCATCTGAAAGTATCAGAGAAGACTCTCAAGTGATAAATTTAAGGGCAACTAGACACAAATCATTTCACTGATTAAACAAGATTGTTATCACTTCGCATATATATATATTATATAACTATATACAAGGCCTAGTATATATATATTAATACTTATATAATTTTATATATAATATATATATATTATATTATATATTATATCTATTATATATATATATACTATATTATACTATATATATAAATATATAATATATATATACTATATATATATCATGGCATACCTTGAAGATTATAATTGGGTAGGATATATATTAATAATATTATATATATATTATATATATATATTATATATATATATATATAATATAATATATATATATATATATATATATATATATATATAAAGAATAAATGGAGAGGAGAGAGGTGATGGATGTATTTAGAAAGGGAAAAATTAATTTGCTTGCTGTGCTGTGACTTAAACAAAGTTGAAAAGTAGTTGTGAAGACGAGTGGTGTGGAGTGAAATGTGTGTGTGCTGGAGTGGAGGGGAATGAGAGGGGGGGGAGAAGGAGTTACTATTGTGATGAGTGACCTATATCACAGAGTAATGGTGGATTTTGTTTGTGTAAGTACTAGAATATAAATGGTTAAATTTAAGTTTGAGAAGATCAAAGTATGTGTGATTATAACATATGGTCCATCTGAGGGTGATGTTTAATTTAGTGTGACTTTCTGGGGTAATCTGAATTAAGTTATGCATAGAGTGTATTGGGGCTTCAGATTGATTGTGTAGGTGATTTGAATGGTCGGATAGGTGATCGATAAAGGGACGGTATAACAGGTGACCCTGGGGTTGTAGGAAAAAATGTTAGGAAGGTGATTGATTGCTGTGGGGAAAGAGATATGTGTGTACCTATATAGCACAAGAGTGTTCATAAGTATACGAGAATTGGTGTATGTAGAGACGGTATCGAAGTGAAAAGTATGCTTGATTTTGTGTTGGTGAAGAAGAAGATGTTGAAATATGTGATGGGCTTTAAATCAGTGAGGGGCTTCTGGATGGCAATATCAGATCATTATATTGTTTTATGTAAAATTAAGTTAGTGTGGTCATGGATGGAGTGAAAATAGATAAGGAATTAAGTTGGGCGAGTTAAGAGTGAGAAGTTAAATGAACAAAATATAAGGAAAAGTATGTGAGAGCACTTCCAAATAAATCAGTTGAAGGTGAACAAGATGAAACTGAACTAATCTGAGCGCAAATGAAGGAAGCGTTTTAAATAGGTTGTGGAACTTTTAATAGAAGTATTTAGATGTGCTAAAGTAGGAGATAAGAATGTCAAGAGTGAGCGTTGGAATGAACAGATGATGTAAGCTGTTAAGAGAAAGAAAGTGGCGGGGTTGAATGTGTTAAAAGCCAATGAAGAGGTTTCGAAGAAAGGTGCATGGAAATATATAAGGAGGAAAATGGTAAGACTAAAGTGCACACGTAGAAGGAAAATAAAGAGGTAAATGAACAGTTTGGAAGGAGGATGAATATCGACTTACGAGGGAATAGAAAGCTCTTTTGGAAGGAAGTGCGAAAGGTTAAGAATGAGAGTAAGGTGAATCTACATAAAATAATGGGATGATACTTTAGTGATTGGTGAAAAGGATCTCCAATAAGCATATCTCTCTCTCTCTCTCTCTCTCTCTCTCTCTCTCTCTCTCTCTCTCTCTCTCTCTCTCTCTCTCTCTCTCTCTCTCTCTTTTTTTTGTGTTCTCTCTCTCTCTTCTCTCTTCTCTCTTCTCTTCTCTTCTTCCTCTCTCTCTCTCGCTCTCTCTCTCATCGCTCTCTCTCTCTCATCTGGTTCTCTCTCCTCCTCTCTCCTCTCTCTCTCTTCTCTCTCTCTCTCTCTCATCTCTCTCTCTCTCTCTCTCTCTCTCTCTCTCTCTCTCTCTCTCTCTCTCTCTCTCTTTATAACATTGGCAGTAATGGATAGGTGATTGTGAATGTGTGAGTTTGATTGTAGTTTTGTGGTTTTGTGGTTAGATAATATATCTATTGGTGAGCGTTGTATTTTGGATGAGGTAATAGTAGGGAGGGGGTAGCTAATAGGTAGAATGAGAAGTTGGTAGAATAATGTAAACCCGCAGTATAGATGGCATTACTATTGAAATGATCAAGAATGGAGGCGAGATTGTGATTGATTCAATATGGAAGCTGTGTAACAAATCGTTTATGGAAGTATAGTTCCGAAGGATTGGAGGAAAACAGTAAAATACTTTGTACCCTTATATAAGGTCAGGGAATTTATAAGGATACGTCTCACGTCAGTAAAGTATAGGATAATTATTGTATTGAGATAGTCTTGTCTTAGTGGAAGATATATGCTGTTATTTTATGTTAATGTAGATGTCTGAGTCGTCGATGTGACTAAGGTACTGTATATTTTGCGTAAGAACTAATGTGCATTTAGAGAGTGGGAGGTAGAAGATGGGGATTCAAATCTCCACATTGATGCAAATGGGTGAGAAAAAGAGAGAGAAGAAGAATAAATTGTATTTAGGTTTTATGGACTTGGAGCTGACTTATGACAGGATTAATAGGAAGCTCGTAGTGTGGGGCCCCAAGGGTAGGTTTAAGATATCTTGAAAAGTATGCTTGCATGAGATGAAATAAAAAATAATATAGCCTACATATGAAAAATATAATAAGAATAAATGGAGTGGAAAGTGAATGGTTTAATATTAATAGCGGAGTGAGGCAGGAATGAGTTATGTCTCCATGGTTATTTAATTTGAATGTTTAAGAGGTGATGAAAGAATTAGAGGTATGGGATGGTGTTAGACTGATAAATAATGGAAGAATGTGGAGGGTGCCCTGCTTATTATACGCTGATGATTTGGTTTTATGTGGTGAATCTGAAGAAAGTTTGAGAGGATTGGTAGACGGGTTTGGCATAGTGTGTAAATAGATGGGGTTTGGAAAGAAGTGTAGATAAGAGTAAGGTGATGATAGTGGGTGGGAGAGTCAATGCTGTGGAATCACGTGGATTGCGAGCAATTGTAACTGGTATCTGGATTTAATTAGGCTATATGTTGAGTGAAAGTGAACTGATGATGCAGAGTATATAAAAGAAAAGTTGTGAATGGTAGGGAGGTGGCTGGTGAAATTAAATTCCTGGTGAATGCAAAGGGAGTCTTGAATGCGCTATGGTTCTACATAAGAGTATGTCGTTACTGGTGTTAATGTATAGTAGTGAAACTATGATGCGGAATATGAGGTATAGATCTGGGGTGCAAGCTGTGTTCAGATACTAAAACTTTTTATTTCTCAGAAAGTATAAAAAAAAATCTGGTTCCTCTTCCTCCCTCTTTCTATGTCATCTTGTTAATAATGTTAACTCTAACTTTGCTTCTTCCTCTTTCCCTCCTCTTCCCCTCCTCTTCCCCCCCCCTCTTCTGACGACAGTCCGCTGCCTTCTCAAATCTTTGCCTCTGATTCCACTCACGGTTCCGAATCTGTTCCTCTTTCTAAAACTTCCCTCGAACTCCCTTATGACGAATATTATTTCTTCAAAATTAAGATGCTCTCTCTCTCTCTCTCTCTCTCTCTCTCTCTCTCTCTCTCTCTCTCTTCTCTCTTCTCCTCTCTCCTCTCTCTCTCTCCTCTCTTGTATCTCTCATATTGTCTCTCTCTCTTCTCTCTCTCTCTCTCTCTCTCTCTCTCTCTCTCTCTCTCTCTCTCTCTCTCTCTCTCTCTCTCTCTCTCTCTCTCTCTCTCTCTCTCTCTCTCTCTCTCTGTATCTCTCTATGTCTCTCTGTCTGTCTGTCTGTCTCCTCTCTCTCTCTCTCTCTCTCTCTCTCTCTCTCTCTCTCTCTCTCTCTCTCTCTCTCTCTCTTTCTCTCTCTACCACTAAAACGTCTTCGAAAGCAAGCAATTCAAACCTTCTCCTGCTTTTAATATTCTTATTTCCTTTCCTCGTGAATTTCCATAGAAAGGATCATATTAATTATCTCTTTTACTAAATAAGCTTCTAAGATCATAGGCGTTCTGAGGCGACTTTCGGAATTCTTCTCACCACATCGGTGACTTGCTTTATTTTGGGGCGTTTATCGCCTTGTATGGAGTACGCATCGCATACCTGGTATGGTCCCAGACAGGCAGCTTTCGGGACTCCTTCTCACCACATCTGTGACTTGCTTTATTTTGGGGCGTTTATCGCCTTGTATGGAGTACGCATCGCATACCTGGTATGGTCCCAGACATGCGGCTTTCGGAACTCCTTCTCACAACATCGGTGAATTGCTTTATTTTGGGGCGTTTATCGCCTTGTGTATGGAGTACGCATCGCATACCTGGTATGGTCCCAGACATGCGGCTTTCGGAACTCCTTCTCACAACATCGGTGAATTGCTTTATTTTGGGGTGTTTATCGCCTTGTATGGAGTACGCATCGCATACCTGGTATGGTCCCAGACATGCGGCTTTCGGAACTCCTTCTCACAACATCGGTGAATTGCTTTATTTTGGGGTGTTTATCGCCTTGTATGGAGTACGCATCGCATACCTGGTATGGTCCCAGACATGCGGCTTTCGGAACTCCTTCTCACAACATCGGTGAATTGCTTTATTTTGGGGCGTTTATCGCCTTGTATGGAGTACGCATCGCATACCTGGTATGGTCCCAGACATGCGGCTTTCGGAACTCCTTCTCACAACATCGGTGAATTGCTTTATTTTGGGGCGTTTATCGCCTTGTATGGAGTACGCATCGCATACCTGGTATGGTCCCAGACATGCGGCTTTCGGAACTCCTTCTCACAACATCGGTGAATTGCTTTATTTTGGGGTGTTTATCGCCTTGTATGGAGTACGCATCGCATACCTGGTATGGTCCCAGACATGCGGCTTTCGGAACTCCTTCTCACAACATCGGTGAATTGCTTTATTTTGGGGTGTTTATCGCCTTGTATGGAGTACGCATCGCATACCTGGTATGGTCCCAGACATGCGGCTTTCGGAACTCCTTCTCACAACATCGGTGAATTGCTTTATTTTGGGGCGTTTATCGCCTTGTATGGAGTACGCATCGCATACCTGGTATGGTCCCAGACATGGCGGCATCTTCGGAATCTCTTACTATTCATCCAAATCATGTCCGTGTATATGAATAACGCTTATCTTGTTTTCGAACAGAAAGCGTGAGTGATTGTGATCGCCTGGTTAATGGATGACGCATCGCTACTATATACCTGGTAGTAAGATAGATAACCCTGAATGCGGCTTCGAGGAACTCTCTTCTCTACAACATCGGTGAATTGTCTGTATTTTGTGTGTTTATCGCTATTATATGGAGTACGCGTATCACATCTAAGATGGTTCAGCACATAGAGCTCTCCATGAAATGGTGTTTGCGACTTTTCAAATTATTAACCACCCTTTTTGACTCATCGCATACCTGGTATGGTCCCAGACATGCGGCTTTCGGAACTCCTTCTCACAACATCGGTGAATTGCTTTATTTTGGGGCGTTTATCGCCTTGTATGGAGTACGCATCGCATACCTGGTATGGTCCCAGACATGCGGCTTTCGGAACTCCTTCTCACAACATCGGTGAATTGCTTTATTTTGGGGTGTTTATCGCCTTGTATGGAGTACGCATCGCATACCTGGTATGGTCCCAGACATGCGGCTTTCGGAACTCCTTCTCACAACATCGGTGAATTGCTTTATTTTGGGGCGTTTATCGCCTTGTATGGAGTACGCATCGCATACCTGGTATGGTCCCAGACATGCGGCTTTCGGAACTCCTTCTCACAACATCGGTGAATTGCTTTATTTTGGGGCGTTTATCGCCTTGTATGGAGTACGCATCGCATACCTGGTATGGTCCCAGACATGCGGCTTTCGGAACTCCTTCTCACAACATCGGTGAATTGCTTTATTTTGGGGCGTTTATCGCCTTGTATGGAGTACGCATCGCATACCTGGTATGGTCCCAGACATGCGGCTTTCGGAACTCCTTCTCACAACATCGGTGAATTGCTTTATTTTGGGGTGTTTATCGCCTTGTATGGAGTACGCATCGCATACCTGGTATGGTCCCAGACATGCGGCTTTCGGAACTCCTTCTCACAACATCGGTGAATTGCTTTATTTTGGAGCGTTTATCGCCTTGTATGGAGTACGCATCGCATACCTGGGATGGTCCCAGATATACTGCTCTCCTTGATAAGGTAAAGTCAAGAGCTTTTCAACTAGCCAACTTTTCTGTGTTCTCACTTGCTCTCACTTGCTCTCACTTGCTCTCGCTTGTTCTCACTTGCTCTCACTTGCTCTCACTTTCTCTCACTTGCTCTCACTTGCTCTCGCTTGCTCCCACTTGCTCTCACTTGCTCTCACTTGCTCTCTCCGATCTTCATTTGACCGTCTATCTTAATGCATCACTCTTTATTCCATCACTATTACAACGGTCATTGCTCTTCTGAACTCTCAACTTTCTCATATCTCCTCCTATGAGGAGAGATTACGAGACTAGACTTTCCACACATTCTCAAGAAGCATTCTTTGTCCATCTCTTTGACCTCGAGACTTAAGCCGATATTTACATTCATCTTTCTTCTATGCTCTCCAATGGTAAAGTCTGGAACAACCTCAATACTTCTAATTATCTGTCCATCTCTTTGACCTCAGATTTAACCGATATGCTCATTCTTATAATGCTTCTATTCACATACTCTGGTGTATAAAGATCTGGAACCACTCTTTAGTCTACACTTACTCTTCTATTTTCCCCTATACTTCGAGTCACGCCGGCAATTAATTTGGTTAATAAAAAAGTTTTTCCCAATTCTAGTGGAAACTTTGTAGCCTCTGGCCTTCTACCACACGAGATGGTCTGAGCTATATATAATTATATTATTAGTAATATTAATAGTATATATAATATATATATATATATATTATATAAGCATTATATATCATTATTGATAATATATGCAAAATCATGTAATATATTATTAAAATAAAAGTATGTATATTTATTATATTAAGTATAACTAGATAGGTTATCTTGGCAGCGACTGCTTCTTTGACAATAGAAAATAAACAAGATATATATTATGTGCTATGTAGTTACTATATATGTAGTGATATTTTTTTTATTGATAATTATTGTCAATATATAATAAAATAATTATAACATATATATTATGTATATATAGCTATAATTTTACCTATCTACTTTATATATTAATTAATATTTATTATATATATAATAAGTATAATTATCTTTATTTAAATATATTTCTATAAATAATAATATTAGAATATAATACAATACATTAATATATATATATATAATATAATATTATATGATATATGAGATTATATATATAGTATTTATATTGTATATATATATATCATATATAATATATATATATATATTATAATTTATAAAGATATAATTAATATATATATATAATAGTATAGAGATAATCACTAAAAATAGTAATTACAAATATATGACTCAACATTTAATATATTATATAATCATATCTACTATATATCCCTTATATGTTAATCAAGTGTTTTTGATATAACTAGAAATTATCACTATGTATTTTAAAACTACCGCGAATAAATGTATAGAATTATATTTAATTGCTAAACTACCTCTTTATTTACGAGATAAAAATTTGAGTGTAGCAATTTTGAAATTGCTCCGCAACAGATGAATAGATTCATGCCGCCAGATGGAGTGAGAGAGCAAAGTCGCCAACAAAGAGTCGTTAGATAATGCATGTAGCCAGATGGAGTGAGAGCAAAGTCGTTAAAAGTATTGATAGTGGTCTTTAAATCGAGCAAATGATAAAAGGTAGATTCAAAGGGATGTTGAAAACTATTGGAAAGAGGGTTACGTAGTTTGAGTTAAACCAAAAACTATTTTGAGTGTATTATCGCAATATTGCGGTCATTGCAATTTAGATATTTTTTTTTTTTTACTATAAAATAAAGGGGGACCGAGGATGAAGACGAGAAAAAAAATCTAAAGACTCCGAACTAAAAATAATTGAACAGAACATGTGTTCATGTTTCATATGCTATGCTAGAGTTGAACATGAGTTATGTTTTGTATGCTATGCTAGAGTTGCTTACAAATATTTATGGATAAATTAATTAATTCTTGGGCGACCCTATGGGAATCATTTTTTTTTGGAATAGTAATACGAGTTTAAGACTTGTTTTATATATCTATTTGACATTGCGCTGAATTTAGTAATGTATTCAACATTTCTATTACCGACCACTAAAATTACACATAACCACTATATAAGTAAGAAAAAATAAATCTATTGAAAAAATAAATGATATCTTCACGTGAAGAGAGACAAAACGGTTGGATATACAAACAGATAATCTAAATAAAATATGTCTATCTTGCCCAAATATATACGCAGTAAAAATTTCATATTGATAGGAAAAATAATAAAAAATATAGCTGTTTTTCATTTATGAAATGGTAAAAAATATTTTTTTACATTTTTTTAGTTTTCAAGTGAATGACGGTAAAACTGGACCTTGTAGTACCAAACGTGATGTGGTGTTATAGATTTTGGATTCAGAGCAAATAGAGAAAACTAGGATAAAAATTTAAGAATTCACATAATTTTCTTTATTTATATACCAAGTGTCAACATATTAATTTATGTATAAAATTAATTATATATAGATTATTATTATATATTTAATGTCTATAAGGTAACACAATTATATATATCTGAATTTTCTTCTTTGATATTTCTATAGTCTTTCATTCTTATTTAAATAGTTTATTTTTATTTTGTTCTTTTCCTCTTTAGAAATATCATTAAATAAGAGATTGTATTGGTTTAGATTTTTACAATTGTCTATGCAGCTTGACAGTGGTTCTCTATTATTCAATAATAACTATCGAGATAAATATAACCTATAATAAAAAAATATGAAAAAATCATTTTGTTAATCGTATTTTCACAAATTATTCAACTTTGAAACTTATTAAACACTAAACATAACTTGTCGGAGACTTTCTGTTAATTAAGTACAGTTTAAGGCAAAGTGTATAGGCACATCACACACACACGCGCACTCACATATATATATATTATTATATAATAAAAAATAACATTTGTTATATTCATCAATTTAGTATAGTGTACAGCCAGAGATGCTTTAAAGAATAAGACTAGTCATAATATAATGTAAAGTTTTATAATAATAAATATAAATTACAATTTAAATTACTATTAAATTAAAAGGAGAGTAAGAAATTTTTTATTATTTTATATCCAGATTATAACTATTATAAATAATATTAATATTATTTTAAATAATATTGTTCAAATTATCTCACGCAGTTTCGTCTCAGTTCAACGTTTTTATCTTTTTTAATTGTTATTTTATTCTTTATATTTTACTAGTTTTTTTTTTTTTGCTAATACTTTTCCATGTTACAGGTGAATAACGTCAAACTGGAAGTGAAAAACAAAAACCAATACGATTTTTGATTCAGCGTAACGAAATACATAAGAAACAAGTAATCACCCAATAAAAAGACTAAGAGAAAAAATATGTAAATCCAATTGCTTGACCTGTTGATAGATTAAGTATACAGCATGAAACGGACACTAAATATGAAAGTCTAGTAGAAGTTCTAAAAAATTGGTTTTTTCTTATCTGACCGAAATGCTTAGAGCAGAGAAACACGCAAAAACAGATCTCTAAGCGATGATTCAAACTTAGAACATTAATAAAAATGTTCAGTATTATAAATAATCAGCTATCTTTACTTATTATATCTATCATTGCCTAAAAAGTAACCTTCTTTACATATAAATTATATATCATAATATAAATAAAAGGTAAAATATTTTTTTATTTTATATATATACTATATATAAATAAAAAAAAAAAATAATATATAATATAATAATTTAAAATATATAGATGAAGATAAAAGTGATTTTAAAACTGAATCTACTATATATACGCGGATCATTAATCGCTGTTCAATAGTTATTTTATAGTTTAATTATTTTGCACTATAAATAAAATTTAGTCAAACTATTAATAAATTTCGCAATATTATATAACTAATAACGGGTTGGAGTTATATAAAGTTATCTGGAATATAAATAAGTGAAAAAATAATAAATAAATATTATTTTTATTATTAAAATAATCCTAATGCCTCATTCTTGCTGCAAAAGTAGATAAATACATACAGTCAGAAGATTAGTGTAGTTTAGGTAATATGATAATTCAACAAAAGATACTATTTATCAGTAAGTATGTATGCATATGAAATTCATTTACATATAATAATAAGAAAAAATTATTTGATCTAAAAGTAAATATGTATACATATTACATCATCCGCTTATTTATACATAGTATTTATACCATATAAACACATTCAGATTACAAGGGGTATTTTAGACAGTGGTTATAAACAAGTTTAGAGCAATTAGAAAGTTCAGTGATATAATATTTATATATATAATATATATATAATATATATATTATATTATTAATTATATATATATTATATATTATATAATATATTATTAATTAATATATATATATATATAATAATATATATATATTATATTATATATATATATAATAAGATATTAATATATATTATATGACTTGATTATTAATATAATATATATAGTATATATATCTATATATTAATATATAGATATATGAATATAATAATATAACTACTATAAATATTAATAAGATAATATAATATATTATATTAATATATATATAGATATTATATATAATATATAGTATATATAATATATGTATATACATATAATTAATAATGCTATATATTACTATATTTATAATATAGCGCATATCATATATACACCTGTATATAATGAAATTCCAATAACTATATTTACAATGCGTCTCTTCTTGATATATGACCATTAAAAATTATTGTTCCTTATTTGGACTAGTGAAGCATAAACTATAGATATATGTATCGTTTATTTGGCATTAATAACAACTGCAATTTACCATATAAGTTACCCATTCACATTATTGAAACAAAAATCTAAAATTCAACCACTAGTCTCCCAATTGTGTCTTAGTAAATGGCAGAGTTGGCGCCAAACATTCTCCTTCTTACTCGTTTGCGTTCATCTCTTTACCTATACTATTAACGTACGGGGTAGAGGGGAAAAGAAGAAATGGTGCTCCAGACCTTATCGGTAGAGTGCATAAAATGAACAATCATTGGGACCGATCATGTGTCCGAGAATTGAATTAATAAAGAATGAGGATAAATAAAAGATGAGTCACTAAAAAAGAACTTTCCTTAAAGAGATGACAACCTCCTACTGATTGCTAGATAATACATCACTGTACAGACCATACAACAACACGTGAGCTATCATATTCGAATTGTATTCTAATTAGATTGTTCTTAGTTTGTATTTCAGTAAATATAATACCACTCATTATACCTCGGGGAAATGGCAGAAAGTAAAAATGAAAATAAAGGAAGGGTTCTTCCAGTTTCCCTGAGACCTTCTTTTAAGTCAAGCAAGCAAAAAGTCAAACTTTCTCAGAATCTTGAAATTAGAGGAGCGTAACTTTAATGTTTTAATAAGAGTATCTTCGATTCTCCCAGTTTCACCTTCTTCTGAGACCTTCTTATAAGTCATGCAAGCAAAAAGTAAAACTTTCTCAGAATCTTGAAATTGGGTAACTTTAATGTTTTAAAACTATTTCGCTCCCCTATTCTAACATTATGCTGGACAGAAGAGTGAGAATACGGAACCTTGACTAGCTAAAATAATAGCTTAATTTGGTGGTTCTAGACAGTGTGGTAAATATGTCGAAGCAGAAGGGAATAACATGAAGAAAAAGATCAATTGATAACCCCTTTTCATGTGGTAACATTTGTTTTTAATGAGTTTTAAAGCTGTTGAAAAGATAAAAGCTTGAAAGTACAGAAGAATTGAAATTTGTGCTTCTCTGTTTTTACATAAATTTTTAGATGATTGTGGTGTGGACCCATACACAAATATGCTAAGGAGAGCGTCAAGTATAAGAAATTTAAATGCTAGCAAAATCTTCAGGGTTCATGGGTCATTTGTTCGATAGATGCTGACAGATGATGAGAGCAGTTCTGATTTTCTAGAAGTGAACCCAGGGAGTGGTTGCAAACTTCCCCTACCTCAACTCCCAAGACCGTCTATTGAGCAGTGATTTCTCCCAAAATAATTCATAGCGACGTCATTAATCTTAGCATACTTATCAACCTTGTTCTCATGTTTATTATAGTAATGGAGAGAGGACGGAAAAAACAAAAAATAAACAAATTCTGCTGAAAGAAGCTACTTACATCTGAAACGGACAGTGACCACTTATTTTGAAGTTATAAGTTGCTCTAATGGAAAGAGGAGATGGAACAATCGATGACTCCAGACCTTTTTCGGTTGCGGGAAGACAGGATACATATTGAAACCAAATAAATATTCAGGAATAAAGTGAGGAAATCTAGGTTTCCGAAAAATCTTCAAAAGAAATCTGATATTTAATTCAGACCTTCAATGAACACTTGATAATGTATGTACTTAGGCTGAAAATCAGACCCTTGTTCCGAATGTACTTGGTGCTTTTTTGGAGAAACAAGTCCACCAGATCTTAAAGTTCAGCATTTGGGGATCGTGAGCACCTTTTACATCAAATGTGGATTTGCTTTACATTGCCGTTTGAAAGATCTTATTTTACTGATTAGGCTCCTATCCAACCTAGATAAGCTCACCTGATTACTGAGAAGCTCTTGCCGCAAAGCAAAACCTATGTCCTAGGATCGGATAGTATTAGTTGACGACTTTGAATTTTTTATTCATTGTCAGAATCCTAAACTGACTCGTCAAAGGCACTTCAGTTAAAACAGTTAAAAGAGGATAATAATAATATGGCTTGAATTGTTCCACTTAAACAAACTTCACGGCCATATTTATATATAATATAAATAACCAGTGAAAAAAAAACATTTTATATCGTCCACAGATAGGTTAGAGAAATTACTACAAAACAAAATGAATAAATCAGGTTAATTTCGTTTAAATTGGAATGTTATCTTTTTCTGACAACCTTTCGTATATATATATATATATATATATAGTATATATTATAGATATATATTATATATATATATATTATATACTATAATATAAATATATAATATATAATGATATAATATATATATAATAATATAATAGTTTATATATATAATAATATAATAATATTATATATATATATATAATATATAAATATTATATTATACAGTATATATAATATATATATAATAATATATAAAATATAATATATTATATAATAAATTATATATAATATAATATATATAATAATAATAATATATTATATTATAATATATACAGTGATGCGAATCGACGAACTTTTGGATTCAATCGAATCCGAATCGTGTTGGTGAAATGTCGAATTCGAATACCGAATGCATCCAGCACTTTCGATTCGAATCTCGAAATCGATCCTGGTGGATTCTTGAATCCGAATCCGATCCGAATATCATGAAAAAGCTTGAATCCGGAATAACCGAATCCGATCCGATTCGAATCCGAATCGGATTCCGAATCCGTATCTGGTTCTAAGAAGAATACAACTCAACAAAAATGACATCATTTCTTTTCAATATTATTATGGATATATATAAATAAAATTGTTTTTTCATTTTAATTTTTTTACTGCCTGATATAACATAATTAATTTTCAGTTAATTAAATAATTCAATAATATTAAATATCTATATATATATATTATTATAATATATAATATAATATATATATATTATATATATATATATATAATAATATATTATATATTATATATATATTATATATTATATATGGGCTCGTCAGGGGTGCGCGGGGGGGCGGGGGGGCAAGACTGCCCTAGGTAAGGGTTTATTTCTTGCGATACAGAGATTTGGAGTACAGCCTACATATATAGTCAATTTATCTATCGTACGAAAGAGAACAATTATGAGATTGAGAGCGTTATCAAAAGAAGTCAGTTGTGTTAATTTTATCGCCATATAACTATGTAGGTACAAGTCATAGATAAGAGACCAGGTATTAAAAAATTGTAGAATGAGAATGCCAAATTCACAAGACTAGCTGGGGTTACAAAAGACTATGAGCATGTTAGAATAGCTCGTCACTATCTGTTTACTCAAAGATAAAAATATAAAATCATATACATCACAGAGTATCTATAATAGGATATTAGATATATATATGGAGTTATCGAACTAGTCACGTAATTATATTACATTGAGCACCGAATGGAAGCTAGAGATAATAAGATAGAATGTGATTAGAAGTGTATTAATTAAATGTGAGGTGTTTAATAGATACAGGTAACAGCAGTATATAGAGAATTATAGTCAGTAGAATCAGATTCTACCATAAATTAGTAGTTTATCTTCAATGGATGAGATAGAAGATTATAAAAACATATAATAATATAATGAATAGTAGTATTCAAAGTATAGAATATTAGGAATATAGAATATTAGAATAGTACTCTAATGATACGTGATTGAATAGTAGATCTTAGATAGCGATGACGCTCCTAGCATAACTAGTAAAAGAAGATTGGCGCAAGAATTAATCATATTCATATATTGATCAAAAACGATATCACATAGATTAATATGAGAGAGATGAGAGTCGATGTTAGTGAGGGATGTAAATCAACAGTCGACTGAAAGAATAAATATATATATCGGTAGAAATACGAATGGCAATCATGTCAGAAAATAGATAATGCTAAGAAAGATAAAAAGAACAAATAACAATAATCTAAAAAGAACTGCATATAAGGCCTATTACGAGAGGATATGGACTACTGAAGATGTCGTTTTAAGATGGAAATACTAGAAGATAAAGAACGATTATAGTTAGGAGAGGAAATAACTTCAAATAAAGAAAAAAAAAAAACAAAAATACCTTAATCAGAGTATATAAATTATAGACGTGAGAGCTTACGAGCTCGGCAGGAGGCAAAAGAGAGATACATATGGAGATTCCATCATAACATAGTAACTATAATTATAGCGTATAAGTATATATGACTAGTATATAAATAATAAATTCGTATAATTTACACGTAACAAAATAGTTATAGAGTACATAAACGTACTCAGGCGATACATCTAATAATTATACTATATATTATATATATATACTATAATGAATATATATATACTATAATATCTAAATATATAATATATAAATATATATATATATATATATATTATATATATATTAATATAAAATTATATTATAATATATTAGATATATAAAGTATAATATAATTAATAATATATATACTATATAATATAATATTATTTGTAAAGGTATTACACTACAATGTAGGGCCCGAGCCGACGGGGAACGCAGGGGGGACGTTTTCCATAACCCGTAGGGAGGGGGCGGAGGAACCCCGCGACACCAATACCAGAGGGGTCCGGAGACCCCGGAGGGGGAGGAAACTGTACACCCTAGTTCCCGGAAGGCGAGAGACACCTTGACTCTGCATTCGTGCGGTATAAATTTGGGGTATCTTTAGTTAGAAAAAAAAATAATATACTAAAAAGTCATTTATTTAATTCTACCGTGTAAAAGGTCTTAAATAGGCTTTCTCATCATATTACTATTTAACAACAAAATATCTTTTTTTTTTTTTACATTTCGCTAACTAAAATTTTAAAAAATCAAAAATGTTATTTTTTCTGTAGCTATGTAGTTTTTAGATATGCATTTTTTCCTTAACTAAAATTTTACCAGCAATCACAATAGGAACGCGGGCCGCTGGCCCGCCCGGCGCGCAAAATCAGAAAACGGGGTTTTCATTATCCGGTTAACAATTAAAGTTTAACTAATATAGAGGTTAATAAAAAAATAAAGAAAATATATTTTAATTCATTACTCCTTTGTTATAAATTGATGTGCAAATTACACAATACTAATAAATCTCTTTGCACAAGGAAATCACAACGAAACAAACAAAATTGAGACAAAATTCTAATTTATCAAGATCATATGGTATAAAGTTTAATTGTAATTTGATTCTAAACGAATTTGGAAAGACAATGGAGATTATATAACATATAATAATATTTTATTTAAAGTAAATATCTTCAAGCAAATCAAATAAATTAAAAATCCTTATTTCAAAATTATTTTTTAATGAATTATATAATACAACTTATATCTATATTAAAATATAATTTTAATATAATATTATAATATATATATAAAATAATATAGTAAATATAATATATAATATAATATATATATACTTTATTTAATATATATATAGTATATACAATATATATATATAATTATTATACTAGAAGAAAGCCCTTGATTTCTTTTTAGTGTTAATGCTTTATGTCACCATTCATTGTTACTTAAATGACAACTAAAATATATGTAAAGACACTTTTAATGACTAAATTTAAAGGAAAACTAAGTTTTGTCCGCACGCGAGACCGTCTTCAGCTAAGGGACTGGATTTCCTTCTTGATCTTCATGCAGTAGCGTGTTTAGTTGGTTGCTCAATATTGCTTCATGGTGTTGTGAACATAGTTGATTGTTTTCAGATATTCCTGGTATAAAATATAATGAGCCACAGTTACGTATTGTTTCTATTATAAATGCAAAAGATTCCATGATTTTGCGATGTTCGTGTGACTGATATTCTGATCATCTTTATATTGATAGAGTGGCCTGTTACGCCTATGAATTGTTAAAGCTGAATTTATGCTGTACTTGTGCAGGTCATCTGTATGTTGAGTTTTTTTCCTTGCATCTATGGTTCATCTATATATTTTTAATTGCAAGTATTGCAGGGGATTGGATATATACAGTTGGGAGATTTTCTTTTCGTTTGGGGTTTTGAGAATGTTTTATAAGGTGATGTTATACAAAACTCTTGTCATTTTTGTAATATTGTTTTAACGAATATAATAGAAATGAGGAATTGGTAAAAGAGGGTTGTTGCTATTTTTTTCGGGAAGGTCTATATACCTTTTTTTGTTGTTGAGATGCTTACTTTTGTTGATGAAAAACTCAGGATAGTATAGTGATTTGAAAGTAGGTTTCTTGGCAGAAGAAGTTTTTTTTGGTAAAAAAAAAAAAAAAAGGACAAAGAAAAAAAAATAACGAAAAAGCACGGAGAAATAGAGCTGACAGCTAATTTTGTGACAGTGGGGATCCCATTACTCAGCTGAAAGTTTTTGTATATTTTAGGCACATGGCATTGTTTGTTTATATGAGAGAATAAAAGCTGTTTAATATATGAAACGGGAACGCCAATCTCTCATTACAACATACACTTTCTTCATTTAAATGCAAATATTACAACAAACTTTCGGCCTGATAATGGGATCCCCTCTCCCATACTCAGTAACATATATATGAAATAACAGAATATAACATTTACTAAAAAATATTATGGATTAGATATGGTAGATTACAATATTGTCTCACTCCTCAAACACAACTAGACTGATGTCTATAACTATTATTACCATTCATACATTCAGTTCATATAACATAGAAAGCTCCAACATTTCTATCCCTCCGATATAATACACATGGATAACAATTACTTGCAATTTACTATATATAGAAAACCACATGCACAACTATATAATTGGCTATCTACTCCCCAAACCAAAATTACTGTTCTGTCCATCTTTTATTCTCCGTGCTTTCGTATATCTCTCCTCATTTCTAGCACACGAAATTAAATACAATGCACAACCTTTCAAATACTTTACTATACTGATTTTTCATACAAAGCATATAAAACGCAAAAAAGAGGTACTAAGCACTCCCCGAAAATAGCAACACTTACTTTTTACCATTCCTCATATATAAGGTGGCATTTAAAAAAAATCTTCGTACAAACATCAATTAATTTCAAAAAACATTCTCAAACGAAAAGAAAAATCCCCAACTGTAATTCAGATCCCTAATACTTGCAATAAAACATATATAGGTGTAACCATAGATTTGCAAAGAAGAAAAAATCCAACATACCTAAGAATGGCTGCACAAGAAGCTAATTCAGCTTTAAACAAATCATAGGCGTATAACAGGCACTCATCAATTCAAACAATCATAAGATAAATCAAAAATATAAGTCACACCAAGCAACGCAAATTATGAATCTTTTTGCATTTATAGTCAGATAACAATACAATAACATTCCGGTAGTTAAGATAGATTTTTACAAATGAACTAATATAAACATAAAATCACACCCATGAAGAAAATGCAGACCAATCTGAACTCATTGAAACTGAAGAAGATCTAAGAAAGAATCCAGTCCCTTAGCTGAAAGGTCTCGCGTGTCGACAAATTAGCTTTCTTAAATTAAAATTTCATTAAAAAAAAATGTCTTTACCAATGTTTAATTTGTGACATTTATATAAAATGAGTGACAGTAAGCATAAATATAAAAAAGAAATCAGAGCCTCTTCTCAAAGTAATACGTCACTCACGAAAATATTCTCAATTATATATATATATATATTATATAATATATAAAATATATATTATATATTTAATTAAATATATTATATATATATAAAATATATAATATTATATTATTTATATACATAATTATATAAGTATATATAATATAATAAATTATATATATATATTTATATATATTATAATATAATATGTTAAACTATATAAATAATATACGTAAGTATAATAACTTAATACAACTTATTCTTTCTAGAAATCAATATTCCAAAAAAAATCTTTCGAAAAACTTTATTATTAATTAATATAAATTGTATTCCTCTCTTCATTGTAATTTTTATTAATGAAATTAATTCAATTTTCATCCTAATTTTATAGCCTTTCATGTTTTCTGACTTAATTCTTAATTTTAGATAACCCGGCCGGCCAGCGCCGCCCTGGCAAAATCGCCCGTCTGTCCTAATTCAAAATGTAATATTCTTTCCGTTAGATGTTGTAGTTTTTTAGATATGGTTGTGGCTCTTCTAAAAATTTCCATAATAATATTATAATAATATAATGATAATATATATACTAATATATATTATAATATAAATATATAGTATATATTAATATAGTATTATAATAATATATTAAATATATATATTTTATATTTTACACACAAATTGCTATCACGGTTGTAAGGAGCCTTATTAAGAATGAGTTAAGCATAGACCATTCCATTGAAGGATACTGCCACAAGGAATAAAAGGCCCCGGCGGCGCTTTTTACAGTGCATTCAGGCGATTAGTGTCATTGCATCAATGCTAGATATTTGATTGCGAATACTCTGTCCGATGTAGAAGCAGTTGTAAATTCCTCTCAATGCAAACCTTGAATATGTCAACTCGCAGCAATTCAACACATGTGGAAATAATGGTTAGGCTAGAAGCCATCGGATAGACAAGAATAAAATTCACGAGAAGTGTTAAAAGAAGCTAACTTCAAATGCCCGACAACTGGACTTGATAAGAATATACACGAATTGTGGTAGAGATCATGCGCAAACGAACTCATATCCATCAACAATCACCAAGGCTTTGTGCATGACCCATGAATTATTCCGTTGATCTATATACTCTTCTTTAGATTACGTTTTGTACTGAAAATCACACTGCTACTGCTAATCAATCTACATCCTTTCACTTGGCATCATTACAATCCCAAGTTTGTGCAAGAGCCAGTTCAGTTTTATAATTTTTACATTAGAACTGATAGAAGAAAAGCTAGAAACTTGTACTAAATTTGCAAGAATAAGAACCTGAGTAGTTGAAGCACTAGTAGCTCCATTTTTGTGGCTGGTGATTTGTGCAATAGTTCAGACTTGGTTTCCGTCCGACGAAAAAGGCTTTGATTGATACACTGCCAGGGCTCATGCAACCAGTGACAGTAGAGCTTCTTAGCACTCTGCGAAGGACAAGACGTGGCTCTTAAGTACATGGAGAAGACAGTTAAACGGGCGGCTATGAATAGTGTGCACAGAAAATTGTTTGACATTTGATATGTATTCAAAACAGAAATGATAATTTGCTTAAAACCCAAGGAATATTTCTTTTTAATATCAATTTGCAACTGCTCTATATTGATTGCGTATTTCCATCATTGCATACCCCCACCCACCCCATCATCCACACGTGACTTCCTATCTACTCCACTCATTTTAATTATCATAAAATAAGGTTTCTTTTCATATTCACTTCTTTTAAGACCTGGGACAAAAAAAAAAGGGTAATATAATTTAGGATAATATCATCACTACACTGAATATACATGGAATTGCTATATTATAATAATCTGACTATATTAGTTTAAATATGCACTTACTGAAATGGAAGCTGGCTGCTATAAATCATTTACAATATTATAAAATTTTATATATATATAATATATATATATATCTATAATATATAATATATATATATATATAATATAATATAATATTATATAATTAAATAATTTCTAAACTTTACTGTAACAAATTGAATTTTAATTAAACTTGCCTTTTTATAAATTTTTAAAAGTTAATTAACTAAAATTTGCAATTTATTAACTAATAATACACGCTTTATTTTTATTAAAGGTATAATCCTTTTTTTTCAAATGACTCAAAAACAAAATTACAGTTTCATTTTCGCTTTTTATTAATGGACATAAAATTCGGAATTTCAGCCAATTTTGACCAATAGACAAACTATATTATTTTGCCCTCTCAAACGTTGTTTTCTGGTGTTTTTCTGGTCTGTATCTTCTTTCAGGATTTTTAATTTTTTCTCAAACCCATGTTTTGACATATTTCGTATCTCCCAGAATGTTTCCCGAAATGACTTCAAATTGAAAATGCTAGAGGTCCATTCTCTACAAATGTCCACGAAGGTACCTTTTGTTTTTGAGTTGTGCTCACCGTTGTCCAATTTCAAAACCCACTTTTTGGGTATTTTAAAATGAATAAATTGGATAATATTTTCTGTTCGAGCGAAGTTGGACAAAAATTCGAAGCCAATTAGTCAGGAGAAGGCATGCCTAATTTTCACTTAGATTACTTTTTATATGTATTAATTTGATTCCACATTCAATTTAATCAAAAAAGAAAAAAACTTTGATATTTCTGAAAAAACAAATCTTTTGAGTATACAAAGAATTTATCTAGAAATAAGATGTGTCTGTGCGACATACAGCCTAAATAATTTGATGTAGATGTACTGTAAAAAAAATTTCATTCAATATCTCACTTTTTTCAAACTTTGATTTACGAAAGTGAAAAATTTGAATATACTAATTTCTACTCTATCCGACTAACAGTCAATTTTAGGCGGTATAAACGGGGAATGCATTCTTTTTAACCTATGATAAAGTTATGTATAGCCAAAAGTAAAATTTTAAAAATTTAAAAAAAAAATTTTTTTGGAAATTTGTTCCAGAATTTAAATGTAGATAGCATAAACCAGAAATTATAAGTAAATAAATGTCTTCTTAAAAATTAAATCCACTAAAACTTTCATCTCACTTCCGCCCTAAACAAAAAAAATATCCGATTTTTAGTTAAAATCCAATACAAAGTTGGTTAAAAAATGGAACAAAGCTGGAGCGCCAAAACAAAAAAAATCCCAAAAAGTTCTTCGTGCTTTTGCAGTATGTCATATATCATGTCAGTGTGAATCATTTCGAAAAAAAATTCTGAAGTTGATACGAAAAAAAAAAACATGGTTTTGAAAAAACTGAATATCTGAAAGAAATACTACAGACGCAGAAAAACACAAACACACGTTTGTAGAGGGCAAAAAAATCTACATTTGGTGTTTATGTACAAAATCGCCATGCTAATCCGAAATTTATGTCATTTTTAGGGGGGTGAGAATTGGCGTAGTACGAGCCAAATATCTGGAACCTGTCTTATAAGCTATTTAAAATTATAAGTTTTTCCACATTTCAGGAGTAACTATTTTTTCTATGGCGTTATGATTAGCCAAAAATAATAGAAATACGCCATTTTGATTGGCTCCACATGCACCTTATTATTTGCAATAAAGATATTTTAATTCAAGTTTTGTTTTTTTTATTATTTTTGATGATTTTTTGACTACGTCGAACAAGAATAGACTCGGATTCGATCTCGATTCGAAATAGAGCTCCGATCCAACGTATTTAAAATGAGCTGCGAATCAAGTCGAACTCGAGTCAAGGCACTTGGACGAAGCCGAATCCGACATCGTGTTGTGGAAAGGTCGAATCCGAAATCACGAATCAAATCAGCAACCTTGGATTCGAATCCGAATCACGATATCCGGATTGAGAGCTGAATCGGAATCGAACCGAATCCGGATTTCGATTCGCCCATCACTGATAAATAATATATATCCTTATATATATATATATATAGTATATATATTATATAATATTGATATATAGTTGAAAATTTTATGAAATAAAAAATACATTTAATTATCATTTATATATATAAATATAAACATATAAAATAATATAGTATAAGATAATTAATATTAATAAAAATAAATATATATATAATTAGAAATATAAATTAATGCTAATGAAAAGCTTTCTAAGAATGCAACGTCACGGCCGCTCAGTGCCCCATTATATTATATATATATAATATATTATA
>JABUQX010042055.1:0-17500 GCA_015478945.1 Trachelipus rathkii
CGGTAGTACTTCGGTTATTTAATTTGGGTGTTTAACCGTTTCCTTTTATCGTGGCTGCTTTCCTTTTTCGTGTACTTCATTAGATAACTGTTTGTATATAAAAGAAAATATTTTAAAAATTTTAAAAATTTTTTAAATTTTTTTAAATTTGTTCCAAGAACAAATACAAAACTAATGCATATACAAAGAAATTATCTAAGTAAAACATGTGCCTCTCCCCCGACTACATATGCCCTGAAAATTTCATCCACTTCGCCCGAACAGAAAAAAAATTATCGCAATTTTTCATTTCAAAATCCAAAAAAAAATGGGTTTGGAAATTGGACAACGCTGAGCACAAAACTCAAAAAATCGAAAAATCCTCAAAAAATTTGTAGGTAATGGACCTATCTATTCATATTTCAAGTTTGAAGTCATTTCGAAAAAAATTCTGGAAGTTGATACGAAAAATGTCAAAAACAGGAATTTTGAAAAATTGAAAATTCTGAAAGAATGACTACAGTCACAGGAAAACACCTGAAAACAACGTTTTAGAGGGCAAAACAAGCTACAGTTTGGTGTTTATAGGGTCAAAATTGGCTGAAAATTCCGCATTTTATGTCCATTTTTAAGGGGGGTGAAAATTGGGGGTCGTGCCCTTAAGAAATAGTTGCACCTCCCTGAAGAAAAAATACAAGCTCCTATAACCTACAACCTGAGAAAACAGTGCCGAAAACTTTGAAAAAACATATAATTAGGGTATTAGATAGCAAAAACATTAAATTAGAAAAAAATCAGAAGTTAAGGCTATGATGGAGGAGCAAATATGCGAGGGAAATATTCAGGACTTCAGGCTCGTATATAGAAAATTGTTCCAAATGCAGAATACATTCATTGTGCAGCTCATAATTTAAATTTAATTCTTGATGATTCTGTAAAAGATATAATGGCTCTTCAAAAATTTTATGACAAATTGGAAAAAAGTATATATATGTATTTCAGTTCTAGTACAGTTCGGTGGCAAGGAATTAACAGCTGTTCAACAAATAACGAATACAACAAAAAATTGTGTCCAACTAGGTGGTCATCCAAGTATGATTCCTTACTAGCAATAAAAAACAATTTCAAAAGTATTTCGTAGTTCTTATCTCAAGTGATATTTATGAGTAAGAAGTCAAGTGAAAGAAACGAAGCCCTTAGTCTCAGGAAGCAGTTAGAAAATTTTGAGTTTATTCTCTGTCTTGTGTTTCAAAGTAAAGTATTGGAAATCATCAATGTTGTCTCAAAAATATTGCAGTCCAAATACAGATCTTCAGAAAGCAACTTACCTATTTGGACAAGCAAAATCAAACTTATGTAAGATAAGACACAAATTTGAAGATGTAGTGAGAGAAACTACAGAGTTAGCACATCATTGGAACATTGAAGCAAAAATTACTTCCAGACGTCAAATACAGATTAAAAAGTTTTTTGATGAGCTTTTATCTTATGAAAGAATTGAAGACCCATTGAAAGCCTTTAGAATAAGGATTTTCAATAAATCTCTTGATATATTAAATGAACAGATAACTACTCGTTCCATTAGCATGAATAATGTTAATGAGTTATCTTGCTCCTGCAGCAATAGCTGAGCTACGAAATGAAAAGTTGCAAGAAAAGAACACAAAACTGGTGAAAAATTCGATTTAGATTTATCTTTCGGTTTATGAACAATTAATCACCTTCAAAACATTAATGACTACAGAAGTGAAAATGAAAAATATGGTAACTATTCGCAGAAAACAGCTGCTTAGCAAGTAGCTTACCAGACTTGTGTACAGCAGTTCAGTTGTATTTGACGTTACCAGTAACATCTGCAACAGCTGAAAGGTCGTTTCCAAAGCTCAAGTTAATAAAAACTTTTTTAAGGAACAATATGACACAAACAAGGCTAAGTGCATTGGCTTTATTAAGCATTGAAAATGAAACATGTCGTACTCTTGATCTGAACGAAGTGGTTAATAAATTCATGGCAATGAGCCAAAAACGTTTTGGTAAACTATAAAGCATTAATCCTTTCGAATATTTTGACAAGCCGAGAACAGATATTCACGAATTTTGGTAAGTTAACATTCTTATTCTATAATTTCTTGTATATATATATATATATATATATATATATATATATATATATATATATATATATATATATTTTTTTTTAAGTGTGTATAATAATATAAAATATATATATACATTTTTATCTTCATATATATATATATATATATATTTTTATATATATATATATATATATATAAAAATTTGTTAATAATTTAATAATATATATATATATATATATATATATATATATATATATATATATATATATATATATATATATATATATATATATATATATATATAGATATATTAATAATATATATATATATGTATATATATATATATATATATATATATATAATAATATATACAAATATATATATTTATAATATATTTTATATATATATATATATATATATATATATATATATATATCAATTAACTAGATTGATACTTATTTTTTGGAGGAGGGGAGGGGGAAATTAGATATTTAAGTAAAAATAGTAATAATACATTTGGAAGCAGAATGTAAAAAGATGTTTTTGAGAATTTGATTAAATTTTTGTACAAAAAAGTGAAAAGTCTTTAATACATGTTTTTTCCCTTTTAAAGAACATTTACACTCATTTTTACATACTCTTTCCAAAAATGTCATTACTTTTTTATGCAAATATCTAATTTCTCCAATAAAAAGGAGGAGAATGTGACATAATAAACATATAAATACATATATATATATATATATATATATATATATATATATATATATATATATATATATATATATATATATATATATATATATATATATATATATATATTTATTTATATAAATATATAGAAATGTGTATGTATATATATATATATATATATATATATATATATATATATATATATATATATATATATATATATATATATATATATATATATATATATATATATATATATATATATATATATATATATATATATATATATATGATAATATTGCTGACTGTCGTCGGAGTTGGATGCAATAAAAACAGCTGGGAGAAAAGGAAAGAAGAAATGAGAAGATCTAGGGTACATATTAAGAAGAAGGCTAAAAACTTCAATAGAACTACTTTATAAAGTTCAAGAAGGATTTCAGTGTGAGGAAAGATGCGAGACCAGATTATTATTAAGTGCAGCTACCAAAATTAATCAAAATCTTCATAAAATATTTTAATTTATTGAATCAAAAATTTAAAATGAAAATCATAATATATAATAAAACAAAATTAACATTTTTAACGAACTAAAGCGAAGCAACAAAATTTTTAATCTAGTTCTTTTCAAAAAATTATTAATTTTAGGAATAAAATGTAATGTGGTATTTTTAAAAATTTAGGTGAAAGGGTAAAAAAAAAATTGTATCATCAGGTCTTTTAACAAAAATGAATAAAAACACAACATTTGGAATTACAAATAAAGAAGCTACGCTATAATTAATTTCTGGTCTACTTGTGGATGGAATGTTTCGACGCAGTTGGTAAATATGAAGACTAACTTCGCATGGCTGTTGGGGCTGGGAACCCCCTTCTGCCATTATATACTTCCCATGAACAATCGCATTATTACATATGTATTATGCGATGGACACCACCTACAATTATACGAGACACAGTGATAAATATAAATAAATAAATAAATATATATATATATATATATATATATATATATATATATATATATATATATATATATATATATATATATATATATATATATATATATATATATATATATATATATATATATATATATATATATATATATTTACATGCAATGGATTGTCCATGATCTCTTTGGCATCAATTGGATGACTCAGGGGCGTAACTAACGGCCCCGCAGACCCCGCGGTGCGGGGGGGCCCACGCAGGTAAAGGGGCCCATAATTGCGAAGAGCAAACAAACGAAATAATAAATGAAATATGAAAAAATACATAATTTACACAATATATATATATATATATATATATATATATATATATATATATATATATATATATATATATATATATATATATATATATATATATATATATATATATATATATATATATATATATATATATATATACTCTATATATATATATATATATATATATATATATATGGACAAAGATTTTAACGCCCACACGGAACGGAAGCTCGGATCAAAATTTTTTTTTAGGTAGCATCTATGATACATAAATAGATGGATGAGAAATAGTTTTTTTTTTTTTTTACCTGTTCTAGGGGCAGAAATTATATATATATTTTTTGAAAGGTATTACTGGCAATGTACGGGGGCTCGAGCCGACAGGGGTACACAGGGGACGTTTTCCGCCGGCAGGCGGGGCGGAGGAACCCCCACTGACACCCAAATACCAAAGAGCAGGGTTCGGAGACCCTCGGAGAAATAGTCCTACCGCAGTTCCGGAAATTGAAATTTGACTCCCTCACATCAGACTGGTATACCGCAGGGTATTCTTTAATTACATTTTTCTTACTAAAATTTTTACAAGGGTTCCAAAATTGTATTGCATTCGATGTAGCTATTGTAGAGTTTTTGAGATATGATTGTTTTTTTTTTTTCGACCCTAAAACGTCTATTTATGTATCTGCAAGAGGCTCTATAACTAGAAAATTTTTTTTGATCCGAGCTCCAGTTCCGTGTGGGCGTTAAGTAACTTTACCTATATATATATATATATATATATATATATATATATATATATATATATATATATATTAAATATATATATATATATATATATATATATATATATATATTTATATATATATATATATATATATATATATATATATATATATATATATATATATATATATATATATATAAAAAGTAAAAAAAAAACATCTCGCCCGACTATACAAGCCCTGAAAATTTGATGTTGATCTGACAAGTAAAAAAATATCCCAATAATTCACTTTTCAAACATTTGAATTTTTGTAAAGTGAAAAATTTATATTTTTTTACTAATCTGATCAACATCAAATTTCAAGAACTTCATATAGTCGGAGAGCGAGACCTCTTTTTACTTAGATATTTATTTGTATACTCAAAAGAAAATTTTTTAAAAATTTTAAAAATTTTTAAATTTTTTTAAATTTGTTCCAAGAACAAATACAAAACTATTGCATATACAAAGAAATTATCTAAGTAAAATATGTGCCTCTCCCCCAACTACATATGCCTTGAAAATATCATCCACTTTGCCCGAACAGGAAAAAAATTATCGCAATTTTTCATTTCAAAATCAAAAAAAAGTGGGTTTGGAAATTGGACAACGCTGAGCACAAAACTCAAAAAATCGAAAAATTCTCTTTGACTATTGTAGGTAATGGACCTATCTATGCATATTTCAAGTTTGAAGTCATTTCGAAAAAAATTCTGGAAGTTGATACGAAAATGTCAAAAACATGGGTTTTGAAAAATTGAAAATTCTGAAAGAATGACTACAGTCACAGGAAAACACCTGAAAACAACGTTTTAGAGGGCAAAAAAAAGCTACAGTTTGGTGTTTATAGGGTCAAAATCGGCTGAAAATTCCGAATTTTATGTCCATTTTTAGGGGGGTGAAAATTGGGGCGTGCCCTTAAGAAATAGTTGCACCTCCCTTGAAGAAAAATTTGTGGGTTTTTATAACATAACAGAGAACAGTGCCGAAAACTTTGAAAAAACAAATAATTAGGGTATTAGATAGCAAAAACATTAAATTAGAAAAATGCAGAGGTCAAGGCTATGATGGAGGAGCAAATATGCGAGGGAAATATTCAGGACTTCAGGCTCGTATAAAGAAAATTGTTCCAAATGCAGAATACATTCATTGTGCAGCTCATAATTTAAATTTAATTCTTGATGATTCTGTAAAAGATATAATGGCTCTTCAAAAATTTTATGACAAACTGGAAAAAGTATATATGTATTTCAGTTCTAGTACAGTTCGGTGGCAAGGAATTAACAGCTGTTCAACAAATAACGAATACATCACAAAAACACTAAAAAATTGTGTCCAACTAGGTGGTCATCCAAGTATGATTCCTTACTAGCAATAAAAAACAATTTCAAAAGTATTTCGTAGTTCTTATCTCAAGTGATATTTATGAGTAAGAATTCAAGTGAAAGAAACGAAGCCCTTGGTCTCAGGAAGCAGTTAGAAAATTTTTAGTTTATTCTCTGTCTTGTGTTTCAAAGTAAAGTATTGGAAATCATCAATGTTGTCTCAAAAATATTGCAAAGTCCAAATACAGATCTTCAGAAAGCAACTTACCTATTTGGACAAGCAAAATCAAACTTATGTGAGATAAGACACAAATTTGAAGATGTAGTGAGAGAAACTACAGAGTTAGCACATCATTGGAACATTGAAGCAAAAATTACTTCCAGACGTCAAATACAGATTAAAAAGTTTTTGATGAGCTTTTTATCTTATGAAAGGCTGAAGACCCATTGAAAGCCTTTAGAATAAGGGTTTTCAATAAATCTCTTGATATATTAAATGAACAGATAACTACTCGTTCCATTAGCATGAATAATGTTAATGAGTTATCTTGCTCCTGCAGCAATAGCTGAGCTACGAAATGAAAAGTTGCAAGAAAAGGCTACAAAACTGGTAGAAAAATACGATTTAGATTTATCTTTCGGTTTATGAACAATTAATCACCTTCAAAGCATTAATGACTCAGAAGTGAAAATGAAAAATATGGTAACTATTAAAGATTTAGCAAACCTTTTTCGTAGAAAACAGCTGCTTAGCAAGTAACACCAGACTTGTGTACAGCAGTTCAGTTGTATTTGACGCTAACAGTAACATCTGCAACAGCTGAAAGGTCGTTTTCAAAGCTCAAGTTAATAAAAACTTTTTAAGGAACAATATGACACAAACAAGGCTAAGTGCATTGGCTTTATTAAGCATTGAAAATGAAACATGTCGTACTCTTGATCTGAAAGAAATGTTACTAAATTCATGGCAATGAGCCAAAAACGTTTTGGTAAACTATAAAGCATTAATCCTTTCGAATATTTTGACAAGCCGAGAACAGATATTCACGAATTTTGGTAAGTTAACATTCTTATTCTATAATTTCTTGTATATATATATATATATATATATATATATATATATATATATATATATATATATATATATATATATATATATATATATATATATATATATATATATATATATATATATATATATATATATATATATATATATATTTTATATATATATATATATATATATATATATATATATATATATATATATATATATATATATATATATATATATAATATATATATATTTATATTTATATTTTGATAAATAATAATTATAACAGTAATATATATATATATAATAATAATAATATATATATATATATATGTATATAATATCTATATAAATCTATATATAGATAGATATAAATTATAAAATATATATATATATATATATATATATATATATATATATATATATATATATATATATATATATATATATATATCAATTAACTAGATTGATACTTATTTTTTGGAGGAGGGGAGGGGGAAATTAGATATTTAAGTAAAAATAGTAATAATACATTTGGAAGCAGAATGTAAAAATATGTTTTTGAGAATTTGATTAAATTTTTGTACAAAAAAGTGAAAAGTCTTTAATACATGTTTTTTCCCTTTTAAAGAACATTTATACTCATTTTTACATACTCTTTCCAAAAATGTCATTACTTTTTTATGCAAATATCTAATTTCTCCAATAAAAAGGAGTACTAATCTGATAAATAGCATATAAGCCATATATATATATATATATATATATATATATATATATATATATATATATATATATATATATATATATATATATATATATATATATATATATATATATATATATATATATATATATATATATATATATATAATTATATAAATAAAAAAATATATATATATATATATATATATATATATATATATATATATATATATATATATATATATATATATATATATATATATATATATATATATATATATATATATATATATATATATATAATATATATATTTTATCATTTTGCTTTGACTGTCGTCGGGTTCGATGCAATAAAAACAGCTGGGAGAAAAGGAAAAGAAGAAATGAGAAGATCTAGGGTACATATTAAGAAGAAGGCTAAAAACTTCAATAGAACTACTTTATAAAGTTCAAGAAGGATTTCAGTGTGAGGAAAGATGCGAGACCAGATTATTATTAAGTGCAGCTACCAAAATTAATCAAAATCTTCATAAAATATTTTAATTTATTGAATCAAAAATTTAAAATGAAAATCATAATATATAATAAAACAAAATTAACATTTTTAACGAACTAAAGCGAAGCAACAAAATTTTTAATCTAGTTCTTTTCAAAAAAATTATTAATTTTAGATAAATATGTAAAGTGGTGTCTGTAATAGTTTAAGTGAGGAGCAAAAAAAAAAATTGTATCATCAGGTCTTTTAACAAAAATGAATAAAAACACAACATTTGGAATTACAAATAAAGAAGCTACGCTATAATTAATTTCTGGTCTACTTGTGGATGGAATGTTTCGACGCAGTTGGTAAATATGAAGACTAACTTCGCATGGCTGTTGGGGCTGGGAACCCCCTTCTGCCATTATATACTTCCCATGAACAATCGCATTATTACATATGTATTATGCGATTGACACCACCCTGCAATTATGCGGGACACGGTGCTTAATAATAAATAAATAAATAAATATATATATATATATATATATATATATATATATATATATATATATATATATATATATATATATATATATATATATATATATATATATATATATATATATATCTATATATAACTATATATATATATATATATATATATATATATATATATATGGTCCAAGGGGCCCCATTTTCACTTTGGCGGGGGGGCCCTATGACTCTTAGTACCGCCACTGAAGCTGTATATATATATATATATATATATATATATATATATATATATATATATATATATATATATATATATATATATATATATATATATATATATATATATACGTGTGGTGTGTGTGTGTGTGTGCAACTGCTAAGTTTGTATTTAGTGTTTGCAGATAAAGGATAAAATAATTTTATGAGGAGAAGTGATACGATTCCTGATGAAAGGATAAAGAAAATAACTATATGACCAAATCGCTCAGTAGGGCGGTGTCCATTGTATTAGTATAGAGAGAGTTAATGTATTGTAAGTTGAACCTACACACTTGTTAACTTCCTGATTCCACAAAGGAAAAAAAATATCTAAAGGATGATACAATCTCCAATGCGTATAAATCTCGTCATGAAAGTTGCTAACATAAATTTCCATTTGTTTACTTCACAATTTTATTAAATTGTATTTATTTGTATTTATTTTATTAAATTAACTTCTTTTAGATATATCACGAAAATTTAAATGAATTTTGGAGAAAAACAGGACAGGAAGTGAGTTTGTTACTAAACTCAAGAAGAACATTTTGAAATATAAATCAAGAAAATTTGTTCTTTTGATTTTGAGAAATTGCCGTCACATCACACCTAGACGACGAAAAAAAAAAAAAAAAAAAAAAAAAAAAAAAAATTACTGTACAAGAATTTGCTCAAATCATGAATCACATACAATTTCTTTTATCAAGTTCGCATTGAACACAATATAATTGCAAAAACTAAATTAGCTTTGCTTCTGAAGCATTTTGTCTTTAGACTAGTAAAATAAATTCATATTTCTCTACCAAAGCTGAAAGGAAATGAAATATCAGAGGTCATCAAAACCCGCTTAACTTTCATAGTATCAGCTATTTAGGACTGTGCTACTATTTGACCAATTATAAAAATAAAGAAAATAGAGTCGTCGGCATATGAGTGTGTATGTGAGGAAGTGAGAAACAGAACAAAAGTTTCAGGTACATCACCACAATTCACAGATTTAAATGATCGAAGGTGTAAATCTACAGAAGTTGCTATAGAGCGATTAAAAGAATCAGAAATAAGAACAGATACCGAAAAAGGAAGGAAATTTGGAGGTCAAAGCCTCTTTCAAGACTCTGCTGAAATCCTTCAATAAGTTTAACATAGCTGCAAAAAGATCCATCGAAATGCCAAAGGGTACAATATGAAAGATGAAATCTCATCGGTCAAGCGTTTCTAAGGAAGTCGTAATATAATAATCATTTTAGGTAATGTTAGGTTAGATGATTTAGAATGTTTGTTTTCGAATTTTCCAGCTTAGAATAGAATTGAAAAACTATGGAATCAGAGGATAGAAAAAAGGCGATCGTTTAAGGGCTGCGAAGGGTGCCTCTTTCTGGGCAGAGCTTGATGAGCTGCAACTTCTATCAAGGGAGGATAAACTGATAGACATAGATGAAGGGCCTTCAATGAAAGTGCAAACTCGGAAACATAAATTTTGAGACACTAGGAAGAATATCATAAGGACCAGATTCTTTCTTAGAATTAAGATTAGAGAAAGTAGATATCACATATTTAGAATAAATTACAAGTTTAAGAACAGTTGAATTGGAAAGAGAGAAAAATATTGAATTGGCATCTGAATCATCTAAATTAAAATTTCTTGGAAAATATTCAGCGAACAGTTTAGCATCAGAAGAAAAGAGAGACATGTGCAGTCAGAATCGAAGAAAAAACAAAATGGAGGAAGTGAAAGACATAAATATCAAACTATTATCGTCCAGTTGGTAGAATAATAAAAAAATCGAAGGAAAAATTGAAAGGATACTTATTTGCACAACGGCGGAAGGAGTTTGATACAATAAGAGAATGATTTTTACACGCGATTCAGATGAAATATAAGTAGCATAGGGTTTGATATTGAAGACAGCATAATATAAAAAACAAATTAATTTTTGTGTCATTGAAGAAGAGAAAGGGGTGAAAGGACGAATGGATCTGAAACCGTCTATGTTGAAGTTGTGAAAGAGGAATCGGAAGATAATTGCATTTTTAACAGAACATTAGAAGTCTATGGTAGTCCCCCCCGCCGACAGGAAAAATTAAATTGTATAAGGGATTGAAGGATGTTGAAGAAGCTAATTGTTGGCGCGAAATAGGCAGAAAGGAACTTTAAAAGAATTGATGAAAATGAATACTCGTACATTTTTCCGCTGCTACGGTTCAGAGTCATGCTCTGCTCTCTCTCTCTCTCTCTCCTCTCTTCTCTCTCATGTCCTCTCTCTCTTTGACTTCTCTCTCAATCGATCGTCTCTCTCTCTCTCTCGTCTCTCTCTCTCTCGTCCTCGGTCATCTCTTCTCTCTCTCTCGTGCTCTCTCTCTTCTCTCTCTCTCGGTACGTGCTCTCTCGTCTCTCTCGTCTCTCTCGTTTCTTCGCTCTCTCTCTCTATATATATACTTAGTTGATAAGCTTGATTCGCTATTATATCTAGTATATATGATAGTATATAGTTATATATATTATACTATATATATTATAGGTTATATATATATATTATATAGTATAATGTATATATTATATATTATATATATTAATAAGTATATATATATATACGTATAGTATATATATAGTAGTCATTATATATAAATTATATACTATATATATATGTATACTATATCTATATTATATATATATAAGTTATATATATATTTATATGTTAATATAGTAGTATATTATATATTATATTGTATTGTTTCTTGTGCATCGGATAAAATCCAATGAGGCAGTCATTAGAGCATGTACGAGTGGTGTGTGTGGTGTGGGTGTGTGTTTGTGTTGGTGTGTGTGTGTGGTGGTCGTTGCTGTGTGTTGGTGTTGGTGTTTGTGTTTGTGATGTGTGTGTGTGTGTGGTGGTGTGTGGTGTGTGGTGTTGTGTGTTAGTGATATTGGTCGCGTGCTTATTAAATGTCTTGCGGTAATTGACAGATCATGGCTCATTTAAAGAACTGCTAGTTCTCGCCAATTATGAAATTCATTAATTGGAGCTCTTATTAATTCATTTTCTGCTTGCTACTAAACAATAATCATAAATATATGTCCTTATTGGTAAATTACGATGCACACACACACTACACACATATATATATATTTAGTTTAATTATAGTAGTATATAATATATATATATGATATATATATGATATAGTATTATATTAGTATATATATATATAGTAGTATATATAGTATAAATTATAAATATACAAATATTAAAAAATAGTTGTATATAATATATATAATATATAGTATATATAGTATTTATATATTAGGTAGTACGGTAGTGTATATATATATTGTTTATATATGACTTATATATTATATAGTAGTATATATTATATAGTTATATTATAGTATGTATTGTGTATTTATAGTAGTATTATGTTAGTATATATAGTATATATTATAGTATTATATAGTGGTATATATATATATGTTGTATGTATTATATATTATATCAGAGTATATATATATAGTATATAGTAGTATTATTAGTATATATATATATATTATATTAGTTATATAGTATTATAGTATTATTAGTATTACTAAATTTTTATGATGATATATTGAGTATACTATGATATATTATATTATATATATATTATATATATATTATATACTATATATATATGACTATATTATTATATATATGATATAGTATATATATTTATAGTATATATATAATAATCATATAGATATATATATGATATTATATAGTAATCGACAATCTCTTATTTCTAGGAGGGGTATTTTATGACATAACTTTGACTCCCCACTACTTCTATATTTAGTTTTACGGTACTGAGCGTGAGGCAATAGCAATCTCATTTGTGGTGGAGGAGATAATTAAACGAGCCTGAAATACAGTGGGAGAGGAAAGGGGATTTTTCAAGACAAAGTTACCTGGGAAGGAGGATGTGCATAGGAACAAACCTGGTGATTCGTAAAAGGAATAAGTGTGATAAATTCGTAACTCCCAGTTAGAATAAGAAGGCGTTGTGTGAAAAGAGCGATCGAATAGTTTGGGTTATAGTGTTGGGACTACCTATTTAAAAATACCCCCCAACCCAATTGTTTAGATCGTCGTTAACCCATCGACGCTCCAACGCCCATAGATAAGTCAAGGGTGCTAAGAGCGATCCAAATGAAGCAGTTTCTGTGCTTTTGAATCTGGACTGCTAACCGTTATACTAAAGTTGAAAAGGAAAAATCTCGGCAGCCATAAACGTAAATTTCCAGCTTCACTGAACTTCCTAACAGCTTTTTTTGTGATATGGAGATGGTTCCAAAACGAGTTTTACTTAAATGGATGTGTTATTAATGTCGGCACAGGAGGCAACAGAACCGTTTAGATGGATATGAAGAAGTTGAGAGGCGTTTAATTCCGAGAGGGAGATTTGGAGGAATTGAGTTTTCAGGGATTTCAATTTCACAATGGTTGCTGCGACTCCACTTGATGATCCTATTCAGATCAACAAAGAATATGGTTGGAAAATTAAAAGCAATTAGAAAGTCTTGCTGAGGGAAGGGTATATTTAAAATGAGTAGAAGAATTTTAAGCTATTTGGAATAGGAATGGAATAGAGTTGAAAGAGAAGGCTAAAAAGGTGGTTAGTTTAATGAAACCAATAGGAATATGGATAGATAACCAAAGCCTATGGCGGAACACCAACTATTGACAGGAGATATAAAGGTCCCACCATCGTGTCGATATGAAATAATTAGTAAGAGAGATGTAGACATTAGTAAGCAATTAAAGGATGGGTCCGAAGAAATAAAGCTACCACGCAAAGTTCTCCATAGTTTCAATCGATAAGATTTTAGAAGATTTCACAAGTTGACATCATCAAAGGTCAAAAGCCTTTTAAATAACAATAAGATTGAAATCAGATATCAGATGATCTTATGAGGAATGAAGATAGATTCAAAGATTTTAAACGGAATACAGGTGAGAGTCATAGGGGGTTTAGAGAGAGCTTGTATTTTTCGGGATTGGTTGGACATAAGTTACTTATTCTAATAACAATTATATATATATATAATAGTATATTATATATATATATATATACTATATATATATATATATACGTATATATATTATTACATATATAATATATATATATATATATAATATAATATATATATATTATATATATATATTATAGTATATGTATTGACCTTGTTTTGAGGTACAGGGGAGGATAGCTTGAATGAGGAGAAGAGAACAATTCCGGGAACCTTTTTTTAAGTAAGTTTTCAGAATGTTGAAAATTCTGGTTCCAGCCATAACCGAAAAATTACAGCTGTTCGAATAAAAATCTGGAATAGCCGGTACAGCCTCTTCTAATCTGAGTTACATGAAAGGGGGAAGCCAAAGAAATTATTATTTCAGAAGCAGTATTAGCAACAGATTCATCAAAGCAAATAAGAAGAGGAAAGGTTGATTAACTCAAGTTATTAGAAAGTTTTGGCAAGTAAACAGTTTTTGTCTGAGTTTGATCTGAGAGGTCATTGCAAACTTTCTGTATAGTAAACAAAGTGTTTTTTTTTCTGTTGTACCAGTGAATAGTTCCGCAAAATTTGTGACCACAACTCTTGACTTGGATTAAGTATATTTCGGAGTGTTTTGATTTTTTTGGTTTTCTGAAATTTTCTTTTCTTAATATTGTGCCTGGGCTTAGGGGAGAAACTTTAAGCTAGTTATTTTCTTAAAATTTAAGACAATTTTTAAAACATTTTCCATCTTAACCTTTTGATGAATCTCTCTCTCTCTCTCTCGTCTCTTTCTCTCCCTCTCTCTCTCGTGGTCTCTCCTCTCTCTCTCTCTCTCTTCTCTCTCTCTTCCTCTCTGCTCTCGGTCTCTCTCTCTCTCTCTCTCTCTCTCTCGTCTTCTCGTCATCTCTCAACGTTCTCTCTCTTGTGCTCGTCTCCATTCTCTCGTCTCTCTCTTCTTCTCTCTCCCCTCTTTCTTCTCTCTGCTCTTCTCTCTCTTCTGTCTCTCTGCATCCCTCTCTCCATCGTCGTTCTCTTCCTATCTCGTCTCTTTCTCTCTGATCTCTCTCTCTCGCACTCTCTCTTCTCTTTAATCCTTCACAACTTTTTCTGTTTCCGTCATCAGATGTTTCAGATAGACGATCAATAACGTATTTTCTCCTTAATAGATCAATTAAATTAATAATAAATATTGAATAATAATGAAATATAATATAATAATGAAATAATAATAATGAATAATATATATATTAATAATTCAGATAATAATAATAATAAAATGAATCATGAATCATGAATAATAATTAATTAATAATAATAATAATAATAAGTATGAAATAAAGATTAAATAATAGATAATTAATAATAATGGAATATAATAAATAATATAATAATAATATAAATAATAATAATATAATAATTAATATAATAATAATGATAAGATAATAAGAATATAATGATGAATTATAATAATAATAATAATATGATAAAATAACAGATTTAAATTTATGATAATGAATTAATATAATTAATTAATAGATTGAATAATTTTTATAATTATAAGTCGTAACCTAATATTTATTCTCTATAATGTATTAGGATACTTTAATTATATTATTAATAGATTGTGGCTAAATATTATAATGCATATTAATTAATAGATTATTATAATGAATGTAGATTAATTGTGAATAATAATGGAATAAGTACTAATAATTATATTATTAGATAATCGATATGTATAACATGCAATAAGGTAATTAAGTAATAGATTGAGAGTTTCATAGTGCTCAATAGGTACTATAATAGATAGATAAGAAATTGCATTATTTAATTTATATATTTATGTTTTATAATATCAATAATGAATATTAATAAATCAGCATATATAATATATTATGTATAATTAGATAAATTTATTGATAGTATAATTAATAATTTATAATAATAATAATAATAATGTATATATGAATTAATAATGAGATAGATTAATTATTCGATTCAGTTATTGACAGTTCATGGAAAATAGTATCAATAATGAATAATTGAACAGCAATAATAATATTCTAACCTTTTAAGTAAAGTATAGATCTTAAGTAATGTTGAATAGAATAATAATAGATAATGAATAGATGTTATTTTGTGATGCAAAGGTGAAATATAATTTACGTGTAATAGATGTAATTCGGTAGAATCATATGAATATACAAGAGAATTAATCACGGGAAAATGAGGTAATTGGAATGAAAATAACAGCGGTAGGCCTCTAATGATAATGCATTGGATTAAATTTTCTATTATATAATGATGATAAATAATAGAATACTGTATGTATATATATATGAATGGAATGATAAAATAGTATTATATAATAGATTGATAATGATTTGTTTTGTTTCTAATACATAATAATAATTAATAATGAGTAATATTTATAAATAATAATAATAGATAATATATATAATTAATGAGGTTTTATATATTGATATAATCAATAGATATAATATAATAATAAATAATATAATAAGGTAATAATAATACATAGATAAGGATAATAGTTTATAATAATATAAAATAATGGAAATATTTGATAAGTACTTGATGTGATTTAGTTAACTATATAAAAAAAAATTTCATAAATTCTTTTATCAAAAACTATTTAGGTAAAATCTTGTTATGGTTTTCTAATTTTTAAAAGAAGGTTGGTTTTATTCAATTGCTAAGACTATACAATTATATCAATGTACGCCGTTTACTTCTCTGAAAAGAGGTTGTCAGTGGGAATATAGAGATTTCCTTTGAGCCACGGAGTTAATTCAGATATGGCATTTTAATCAATTTAATACAATAATAATATATTTATAAAATTAAGAAAATTTTATTAAAATGTGAAAGTCAAAATTTAAAAGCATAGAGAATTTCATTTCTCGTTTGTAAAAAAGGAATACATTTTGGAAACTGAATAATTCTATAATAAGAATGGAAAACTTTGAATGTAGATTTCGTATCGCTTCTTCTGAATTATCATAAACTTAATTATTAATTAATCTGCTGATTTTCATGTTTTAAGATTTGCAAACAAATCTTAGACTTATAAATAAAGACATAGTGACAAATTTTCGGTTTCTAAATCAATCATATAGATTTCAAATTCAGATTTTAAATGCTATATGTTTTGTCTCACAATTTCTTCCAATATTTTGTAATGCAATTAATATTATTGTCAGACTATATATGCTGAGGCATACTGACATTTTATAGATATATTTAAGGCCATGCACTGCATATTTTGTATTCAATAACACTGGTCAACAAAAAATTTGTCCCAAGACAAAGAATACCTTTCTTACATGTTTTTCATGCAGAATTCAAAAA
>JABUQX010042056.1:5000-17132 GCA_015478945.1 Trachelipus rathkii
AACGTTGGGATTTGGCCTGATTCCTTCCTCTTTAATAGTACTTCAGCATAGTTGTATTCTCCTGAATCATCCTCACCACTTGGAACCATTCCCCAGTCAATTCAGTTAAGTCATCATTTATTCACAATTGTTGAGTCTGGATTTCTTATTCCCTTGATTTTTATGCATGAGCAATATTTGGAAGCGTTCGGTTTCCACTCTCGATTCTGATCCTAGAGCTGTCTGTGCTCATGTACATATTTTACACATTGGAACCTTTAACTTACTCTCCAAGGTGTATTAACTTATTCTATTTAATCATAATCTTTTATTTATATATTGTTGGGGTAGGACTGTGGTAAACATTAACTTTTGTCAGACCTCCCACCATATATTCTGAGCGATTTTAGTAAAGATAACACTTTTTTATGGAGTGTCACTATCCTTCATATTGATGCTTTTTTGGTATTGTTACTCTTAATCTTCGAGACCTCTATCGGGTTAATCTTCGAGACCTCTATCGGGTTAATCTTCGAGAAAGCTCCGGGAAACGAGCTAAATAATTCTACATCTTCCTTTAGGTAAAAATCTTAGATTGTATCAACATTTTATATCAAAGTTCACAATCCTCCTCGAAAGTCATTCAAGTCAGCAGGCCGACGGAGTCCTGAAGACTAACTTCCTCCGTTACGGAGAAAATCTAATCTGCTCCGTATTACCCCTGATGGTGTCAGGTGGTTGCTGTGCTGACTAGACCTTCAAACCACTATCTTTGAACATCACAAACCTAACATTGACGTAATCTCCTATACTTTGACTTCCGAAATCAAAAATTCTTCGAACTTCATATCTCCAAGAAAGAGCGGAGAGAGGTACCTCACCGTCGGGTACAATTGTTGATCCCAGCGTACTTCCTCTCCGCCACATAAATAAATTAAGTGGCGCCCGAACAGGGACTCTGTTTGAGTTCCTGCGCTTGCGTGCACTAGGATTGTGACTCTCGCTCACATCATCATATTTGTTTTTGAAAAATCATCGATTCTCTTCAGTTCTTTTCAAAGAAATCTTTTTCTTTTGTACTTATATTGGACAGATCGAGAGTTAGTTAGTAATAACCCTCCAATACTTTGAAATTCTTTCTTTTGAAACTTACAAAAGACAATGTCAGAAAAACCTCAACCAAAAGACTTGGATATGAGCATAAATGCTGATAGCCAAGAATGTGGACTTTGATCCCTCTCTTGCAGCTTGTGCATTAGATCCACGTGTAGAACAACGTCTCCGTGATGATCGTAATAAAAATAAATTAGAATTGAATGTGGGAATGAATGTGGAAAATAAAGACAGGGTAGAAATTTCCAACTCTGACATACCCTCAGTTACCAAATCTTCATTCTAATCCTAATCTTATTCCTAATCCTAATCTTATGCCTACTCATAATTTTCTTCCTAAACCTCAACTTCTTCCTAATCCCAATCTTCGTCATGATTCTATACCCCCAGTAAATTACTTCACCCAACCTAAGTCTCTCTTGAGAAATCCTGACATGGGTAGAGACAATAGAGATTCTCTATCCCCTATCAATAGAGGAGAGGCTGACTTTTCAGAAAAGTATAATAGATTACTACAGCCTCAACGAGAACAAATTCCCTTCAATCAATATCCGGAGCAACAGATGTTTTCGACTGATTCTCAGTCGCATTCTGGTTGTATTCCACAAGGATATTCCCAATGACTGCCTATGCGTCGTATTCCTGACGATGATGAACCTTCAATGTATTCAGGACCACACATGAAAAAGAGACTTGACATGCTGGAGGAAGCCATTGTGCTTCTGACTCAGTTACTCAAGAACTCTCAGAAGCTTAAGGTTGTGGATCCTGGAAAGTTTAAATACGAATCGGAACAAGATCTCTTAGTCTACCTGGCTGATTTTGAGGCTTATTGTAGCTTAAACTACCCTAATGCCCATCACCAATGGTTACGACTGCTTGGCCGACAGCTAGAAGGCAAATTCTTGAACATATACCGAGAGATCATCAAAGACAACCGTGAATACTTCTCTGTACGGGATAATCTTGTGTGTTGGTATCGTGATGAGGAACGAAAGAAGAAAGAATACAGAATACAGAAGTATCATGCCGCTCACCGATACCCTAACGAGAGCATCAAAATGTTCGCCCTTCGGTTAGAGCGCCTAGCTAGTCAAGCATATCCGGGTTATGATATGAGAGATCATGATTCACTTAGAATAGCTTTTCTATGTAGTTTGCCTCCTTATGTTGAGATATTCGTCAGTCAGTATATCAAAATGATGGAGCTGGACGGTTATAGTAGAGCTCCATGGGAAAATATAGTGAATTTTGCGGACTCCTTAGATAGCGAGAATATCGCTTTCCCGAATTCCATTTCCCAAACTAATCCACTTGAGATCGACAAATCAACTTATGCCCAAAAGACCGCGATGAAAGTGAACCTAGACGAATCTTTGGAATCCGTTATCCGGATAAATACTGCACTACCCGGATGGACTGAGGTTTTACATCAAAACGTCGAACAACGGAAACCTAAATCCAACAATAATCATCGGCCGGCTCCTAAGAAGAAAAATAGTCCGCAAGAACGAAATAATGGTAGTAGATACTATCGTGACTCCACCACTAGTTACCAGAACCATGATAGTACAGTTCGTCCTGACCGTAATTCAACTTCTCGTCCTAAGCCTGATGAAAGGAGAAAGGTTTTGTGTAACTACTGCGAAAAAACAGGTCACTCCATGGAAGAGTGTTACAAATATCTGGGAGTATGCAGTTATTGCAAAAAGAAAGGTCACATCAGGGCCAATTGTCGATCTAGGAAGTCTCCTTCCTCTTCTTCTCCGAATATCAGAAAAGTAGTCTGTCCCTTCTGCGGTGGTCCTCACGCTGGGATGAGGTGTTCCCTTAGTGCTCCTCCCCAGTCCCATAATCATGACCACGAGCCTTCTTCCCTTAGAACTGTTCCCTTTGAAAAAGTATATTCCCGGTCGTATTCTTCAAATCAATCGACCAATCACAGGCCTCCATCGTCCAAACAAGTGGAACCAACCATCCCTACCTGCAAGTAAAAATTTAAACCCTTGCTCTAATGATGAGGTGCGGTATGATCCCCCTTTAAACTCCTGGTCTCCCCGGACTTGAGTCCTCTGGTGGAGAGTAACCCTTTAATCGACTCAGTCAATGATGATGGAGGCACAGAAAATTTTAAAACTTCTAAAATTATTCCCGAGAAATCTTCCGAACGACCTCCCTTAGAAATAACTAAACCCTTAGAAAATCCCTTACGGACGATGGTAGTCCATTGTACTCCTTTCAAGGAGGACCCTCTGATTGTTTCAGTCGCTTTGGTTCCCAACAGCTCAGGCTTCTATAGTTGTATGGTGGACAGTGGAGCTGGAATTAGTTTAATCAGCACTGAAATGACCGAGGGGTACATGAAGAACTTACCCTTACGGCCTTCTGTAGATATACAGGTTAATGCCATCAGTGGTCTGGTCCGAGAACATTCAGTACCTATTGACTTCTACACTGAATGTAATCTGTACTTCCCTGATAGTGATTATGTATCTAAGCCCGTCATTTTGTTGGTGGTTCCCCAGGAATTTATGCCAGCTTCGCTAGTTTTAGGGGCTGTCGCTTTAAAAGAAAATGACCTTCTTCCAGACTTAACTACGCGGGAATTAGTACATAGATCTAATGATTGTATAGAATCCGTAGCTAAGGATGAGAGTCTAAACATCCCCTTTTATAAATGCGTCACGGTTAATTCCATAAATGTTCCCCCGTTTTCCTGTCAGATGGTGGATGTAAGTTGTCCTTCATCTGAAATCTCTGCTTTGGTAGGTTTTCAATCAGAGCCAATGGGATCCGTTGTACCAATTCCTGGTGTATTGGATTTGCGAGATTCGTGTAGAATCGCTCTATTTAATCCTTCCGATACACCTCATTATGTTAGGAAGGGTACTGTAGTAGGTAGCTTGTGTTCTTTGGAAGAAGAAGATATTCTTCAAATTAATACTAGGCCAGTAGAGGCGAATTCCGAAATCAACTTTAAAGCAGACGTATGGTCCCCCACTAAGTTGGAGGAGGAGTTTTGCTTTGCGGATATTCCTATCTCTGACCTCGAAAAGAAACGATTAATCGCAGTGTTATTAAAACATAAATCGGCTCTCAGTTTCGGTGACCACGACGTTGGAGTGGCTACTAATATCACACACAATATCGAGGTAGAAACTGGTCGACCTGTGAGATTACCAGTACGTCGTTTCCAGGGTCCCTTGGCTCAAGAAATAGAAAACCAATGTCATGAACTGTTGGAGCAGGATATTATTAGACCTAGTAAATCCCCTTATTCAGCTCCTGTGGTTCCGGTCCGAAAACCTGACGGTAAATTACGATTATGTATCGATTACCGGAAATTAAATAGTGTTACTAAGACCGATTCCTTCCCGTTACCTAACCTAATAGATATGATTTATAATATGTACGGTAATGTCTATTTTACAACAATAGATCTGGTCCGTGGATATTATCAAGTGTCAATGGAGCCCGAGAGTGTTGAAAAAACTGCTTTTTCCACCCCCTTTGCACAGTACGAATATTTAAAAATGCCCTTTGGTGTAAAAAATGGTCCAGCAACATTTCAACGTGGTATGATGTTGGCGTTGGAAGACTTGCCATGGTCCGAGGTTATGGTATATTTAGATGATATTATCATTCTCAGTAAAAATATAGATGATCATCTAACCACCTTGGATCGTGTCCTTTCTGCACTAGAGAAAAACGGGTACAAACTTAAACCCAGTAAAACCCGGTTGTGTCGTACTGAGGTGGAATTCTTGGGTCACCATATATCCCGGAAAGGTATACTGCCCCTTCAGAAAAATCTCAAAGGAGCTTTAGAATTTCCTGTCCCCACTACGGTAAAACAATTACGCCAGTTTCTGGGAATGGTAAACTTTTATAGGCGTCATATTCCAGATTGTTCTCAAATCAGTAAGCCTTTATCATGCCAGACTGGTGGTAGATCCATTAAATGGACGCCGGAGTGTCAGCAGGCCTTTGATCAACTTAAGGAGGCCTTAGTAAATCCCACATTGTTAGGGTTCCCCGATTATAGTCCGGAGGTTTCTCCCATGGAGCTACATGTAGATGCTTCAGACCTCGGGGCTGGTGCTTGCCTTTCTCAAATCCAAGACGGAGAACGCAGGCCAATTGCTTTTATTTCTATGACCTTCAATGGGGCTCAGAGAAATTATGGAGTGATTGATAAAGAACTAACTGCTTTGCGTTGGGCTGTCAAATCCCTTAGACCTTTCCTCCGTGGTATAAAATTCATTATTTATACCGACCATATGCCACTCATCTATTTACAAAATATGAGTTTGGTTGATGGAAGGTTAGCTAGGACTATGGAAGAGCTCTATGAATATGACTTTGACATACGTCATATATCGGGCCCTAAAAATATAGTTGCCGATGCTCTCTCCCGATCTCCCGTAAATGATAATATGGAAGAACCCGCCGAAAATACTTCTTTGGATTTCATTCCTCCTGGGTTCTTTCCGATAGAAATCAGCGGGGGAGGAGACTCGTTATATAAGTGTTTTTCTCTTTACTTATATGGATCGGTCGAGAGACATTTAGAGGTAAGAGATGTTCTTATCGACGAGTTACAAAAGCATCCTGTAAAATATAAACTTCAAGGTCAGTTGGTTCAAAAAAGACTCCGATTATTAAAACTTCCGGGTCAATTGCCAATACCAGAAGTTATCACTGCTTTTACGGATGTCTTTAAAGTTAACGTTCACATATATTATGCCCATAATAAACCTTTAATATATGGAAATAATGTTGGTGGTGGTGAACCCTGTTATTTAAAATGCTTAGCCGGGGTTCACTATAACTATCTGCTAGTTACTTCTAGTAGTGAATAAACTTCATGTCGACTCCATTGGAGTATGTACCTTATTGAAGAAGGACCAGTCTTTTATAACCTTGTCTCGGGGTTATAAAATGACACACTTGTGTCCTGATACGAAGTAAATAAGCCTGGGGAATAAAAGTTGGCTTTGCTTCATCTGTTTAGAAAATGAAACTTCTGTCGTTCCCTTACTGACTGGAACGTAAATTTAAATTACTTGGCCAATCAAACTTATCAGTACATAGTTCTGATAAATTATCTGAAAAAAAATCTTATTCCTATCTTTCTTAATCTCTTAAGTAAACTTCCTTCTGAACTATTGTTCTATAACATCTTCATCTATCGAAGCTGTTTTGAATGTATGCTTTCTAGTGTGCCTGATCGTCAAACACTTTAACTAAGGTGACGAAAAAACCCTCCTGGTGTACCTGATTCTTGTAAAATTGATCTTTGTGTGTCTGGATTCTTCTTGTATGCTTGCAGACTAAAAATTAAAACTATAAACTAAAAAATCAAAAAAGTCTTGTGTAATAGAATTCCTCACGTTATTTAACCAATGGTTAAATACGCATAATGTATAAATATATACTGTCTAGTATATATTTATCAAAACAAATGCATATAATTATTATGTATAGAGTCATCGAAAACCACCTACCTCACAAACTGATATATATATATATATATATATTGAGCTGTATATATATATGTACCTATTGTACATATATATATACCAGTTCCTTGGTTCCAACGAACCGGTCATTTATGACAGGTTGTGGGCCGGAGGAGCTTAAAACTTATTTTACAGATTTGTCCCGGTTCCTGAAGGAGATAATCCGATGTTCTCTGATCAATCTATAACTTGGATGAGTAAGACTCTCTCTCTTCAAATTAAATGGGCCAACTGGGTGATTTCATAAGTATAACAAGAAAATAGAAAGAATCAGGAAAAAGACTTCCTAGATTGTTTCTATTTTCGAAATAGAAAATATAATAATGAAAATAAAACTTTCATTATTATTGAGGTGGTGTGTTTTCGATGAACAACTATGAACTTTCCAAGCAATTTATTTTCTGATTATATACCTTTATTTTAAAGATACAAATTTTAAATTTTATATAATTAAATTTGTTTTTTTTTTTTATTATTATAACTCGTCAGTTTCTCAATAATTAATTTGTACTTCTGATTTCCCCAAATCAATGAGTGCAGTTGAGAAATAGTGAAGGTGAAAATGACTTAGTTTACTCTACGTCATTTTTTCGCTTCCAGACAGTTATTAAGTAATAAAAATTAATAATCTTAGACTAGATAATATGCTCATGTTTTTTTTATAATTGGAAATCCTTCCATGACTCAATAACTGCCGGATATTTTGATGTTTTTCAGGATTGACTCTACATAGTACAAGACATCGAGAAACATCTCTGTCGGTATCCCAGAGTATCAGGAACAGACGATTAGTATTCATCATGCCATTGTTAATGGCCAAGAGCTCTTCTGAAGTTCCCGACTTATAACATCGATCTTTGAAAAAATTTACTGAGGCTGCTGAAAGGTGAATGCCCAATCCCAAGTTACTTCTACAGTCCCTTTGGGCAAGATATGTATGTGTCTAACCAACCAAGAACACACACAATAATCAGGATTGGGACACCAGTAGGCCAAACACGTTATGTCATCCTGTGTTATCTGGCGAATGGATGAGGAACTGTCCATCTACATTTTGAATTGGGTAAAAATCAAGATTCTTATGAAGAAAAATACTAATGGACAGATATAATACTGTCAGAGAGGGCCGACATAAATCGTGCTCTGTTATAACGGCATTGTGAGGGGAAGTACCTTATTGTCACCCCTCATATCTTTCATATCAAGCCAGGACCTTTTACTTGTTCTCTTGTTGTAGATAAAACAGACAGGAACCCCTTTAACTTGATCTTTCTTCGTTTTAGAACCGGTTATTCTTCGAAGAATCACTGAAAGAATAATGTGACTTCATCTCAAAAGTTAACAAAAGATTGTGAGTATAAGCTTGGAATAGAAAGATATCTTGTAAATATTCATGAGCTTAGTTGAGATCCTGAGTATCTTCCGCTGCGCACTGGTTCTATGTCTCCTTGCCATCTTCTCACTCCCGTCTTTCTTCGAGACTGACGTGGAAGATTGAGGGGGGGTTTAGATTTAGTGGGGAGGATATAGGGAGATAGTAATCATTGCATCATGGTGTCAATTGCATTTGCTAGTTTGATTTTGGTAAATGTATAGTAGGAAATGTTTTTTGAAATACATCTGGAAGTTTGTAACGCGTATTTTTGATCAGCCTGTGTTAGATTACGAACTATTCATCTTAATGGTGTAATTATTGAAATAGTTGACAATTATTTTATGATGCTTTATATTATTTGTTCTCTTCTAAGATAACTATTTTAATATTTTAACAAAGTAAAATCTAATTAAAAACATAGTCAGTCAGACGCACAGATGGTTATATATACATAGTAGTGCTCACATATCACACCTTGAAGAACTTGAAAAGCATATCTAGCTGGTTTCAAGGTTAGTGATATAACTTACCACATTATTTAAGTTTGTAATTACATTTCTGATAAATAACATGTATTAATGTTCTAGATAGTAAACTTGACATTTTGTTACAGTTTACTGTCTGGCTGTGAAGTCCATTGATATCCATTGTTCCCCATATAAGAAACCCCTATTGGATATACCAGGGTATGTTTCTTAATAGAATAGATATGTGACTTTCTTTAACTGTCAAATATGCAAATATAAATTATGGTATAAATACCAATTATTGTTTATGTTTGACAGGGTTCTAATTGTGGGATCCGTTCTTATTCTGGGCTACGTTTCAATCTTGGGATTCCTTCTTTTCTTTTTGGCTGATAATCTTGAGTGGGATTCCTTAGTGAATCTTTCCTCGGTGCTATTGTAAAGTTGGAATTCATCCTGAATCTTTCTTCTTGGAGTTGTTTCGGAGTTGTGGTTCATCTGGATCCCTCTCCCTGCCAATTCTAACGTTGGGATTTGGCCTGATTCCTTCCTCTTTAATAGTACTTCAGCATAGTTGTATTCTCCTGAATCAGACTCACCACTTGGAACCATTCCCCCAGTCAATTCAGTTAAGTCATCATTTATTCGCAATTGTTGTGTCTGGATTTCTGATTCCCTTGATTTTTATGCATGAGCAATATTTGGAAGCGTTCGGTTTCCACTCTCGATTCTGATCCTAGAGCTGTCTGTGCTCGTGTACATATTTTACACCTTGGAACCTTTAACTTGCCCTCCAAGGTGTATTAACTAATTCTATTTAATCATAATCTTTTATTTATATATTGTTGGGGTAGGACTGTGGTAAACATTAACTTTTGTCAGACCTCTCACCATATATTCTGAGCGATTTTAGTAAAGATAAAACTTTTTATGGAGTGTCACTATCCTTCATATTGATGCTTTATTGATATTATTACTCTTAATCTTCGAGACCTCTATCGGGTTAATCTTCGAGAAAGCTCCGGAAAACGAGCTAAATAATTCTACATCTTTCTCTTCCTTTAGGTAAAAATCTTAGATTGTATCAACATTTTATATCAAAGTTCACAATCCTCCTCGAAAGTCATTCAAGTCAGCAGGCCGACGGAGTCCTGAAGACTAACTTCCTCCGTTACGGAGAAAATCTAATCTGCTCCGTATTACCCCGGATGGTGTCAGGTGGTTGCTGTGCTGACTAGACCTTCAAACCACTATCTTTGAACATCACAAACCTAACATTGACGTAATCTCCTATACTTTGACTTCCGAAATAAAAAATTCTTCGAACTTCATATCTCCTAGAAAGAGCGGAGAGAGGTACCTCACCGTCGGGTACACTTGTTGATCCCAGCGTACTTCCTCTCCGCCACATATATATATATATGGGATACCACACAAATTTATATATATATATATATATATATATATTATATTATATATATACTATATATTTATATATATACTATATATATATTATTCAATAAGAAATATATTTGTTAATCCTCTGTTTGATTTCGAATAGAAATTGTAATATACTTTTGAAAATAATTTATTTTTATTCTCCATTGTGATTTTGGGTAGAATTGAATATTTATATTTTTAACCAAATTTTTGTATGCTAAAATTTATACAGATGAGAAAAATGGTATATAATTTAAAATGAATTGAGACCAAAACTACGTGAATAATGTTTGCTTTTAATAAAAAACTTAAAGCAAAAAAAACATTTAAAAAAAAACGTTTTTTTTATTTTGCCATTATTAAAAATACAATAGAGTAGTATATATTTTCTTCAATACCTAATAATTTGTTATTTCCGATTCAGGTTGCTTTGCAATTCACTAACGAAATATTAACTATGTTATAGCTTGGTTAAGACATAGAAGAAAGGAACCGGCGCCAACGCATAGAGAGAGCTAAAGGCTAAACATGGTCTGCTGAGCAAAGAAAATAAATGCAAGAATTAGTTGAAAAAGGCTGGAAAATATTGAATGAAAAACTGAATGTATTTTATATTTATTTTTTTAATTTATTTTTGTTTATTTTTATTATTATTATTATTATATTATTATTATTATTATTATTATTATTCATTATTATTTTGATGAAAATTATCTGTAGCATGCAGAAACTCACAGCAAACAAACAAGTGACTTACGTGCTGTTTCTTGTTTGATTCGTATCTCTAGGAATGAATCTCAATATATGACGCAAACGAAAATAAAATCTTCACATTGATTATTTTAAGTACCAACTACTGTAGTTATTTACAAATACTTACATTTTATTTGTCTTCACTCTATTCGAACTAGGGCCATACGCACTTTCTCAAACCTAATAAGCTAGGCCCTAAAGTGACACCGCAGCTAAGCAAGAACAATTGGTACAGCAAGTACTATGGTTTACAGCTTAAGTGGCCACATTTAACTAAATGTTACTTTAGTCCTTTTCGGACCAGTTACTTTACAGTAATTACAAATACACTTCTAAATTTACATTTACTATGGGAATGAAAAAACATATAATACACAATGATAATAAAATAACTTTTACTCTTAAACACCGGTGTGTTTAAACAGCTGGCTTGGTCAGCCAGGTCACTAAGTAAAAAGACTTTCGCGCCGGCATCTACTCATATAATTTTTACGTTTAATTGTCATCTTTCCACTGGCCTTCTTACTTCTTCTCATCTTCTCATCAACAACGACCGACCATCATCCATTCTTGCATCGACTTCAATACCCAAACCTAGGACACAAAAAACTATCAATCTTATATCTTTCTCTCTCTGTCTTTCGCTTGACAAAACACATTTACATGGCAACCAGATTTACTAACACCACGAACAACCACAACAACTCACAACCAACAAACTACATACACATCCCTATCATATACTTACACACTAACCACTACATAACACACCCAACACTGATACTCATTATCACAACACCTTAATTCAATTCACCCATCACTAAACCAACCCTACACAAAACAATACACACTATCCATACTCTCATACACAAGACAGCTTACACACCAACTCAATTTACTTACTACTCAAACCATACCTTCTCAGTAGACTCCTGTTACTTTCACTTACCACTACTTTATTCTCACTTCCGCTCTATCCTCACAATCATTAACTTCTTTACACTCATCCTCTGCTTCACTATCAGTAGAAAAATAGTCATAACACATGTCTTTCCACTCACTATAACCCTCACCTTTTTTACGTTTCACAAATTCTTTCACATCGAAATCTTCATCCACTTTTATTAACTTATTAAAAAATCTGTTCACACCTATTACCTCACTATTCCTTTCTACTTCTTTCACGTCTTCAGTCACTATCACTTCATCACCATCTCGACTTGACCTTTTATCACCGTCTCACCATGTACTTACTTACTTCACTCAACTCGTTACTACACACCACTCTATCCCCATCATCACTCTGGCACCCTCTTGATGTTACCGATGAACCTTTTCTGCATCACACTCTCATACCTATTCATCCCTTTTTCCTTAACATCAATCTTCTCACACAATTCTGGATTTTCATTCTCTCACTCTCGTCTTACAAACGCTGAATAACACACCCCGTTTGTCTCTCCTATTCTCGTTTTTCTTCTTC
>JABUQX010042057.1:7500-12500 GCA_015478945.1 Trachelipus rathkii
GCTGATCAAATAATTGCTGATCTGCTCTTATCCGCCAATGTTATTACTGCTGAGCTCTTAGTAGAACTTGCACCACCTAGAAAAGTACAATCTCAACAACATAGAACAAATCATCCTGTTGAAACTTCTGCTGAATATTGGAAGCGTTCTGCACTTGTGCCTTATTTTGACTCACTTTCATCCTCTTTAGAGGACTAGATTTTCAAGAAAAAACAACGTGGCAGTATTTTATCTTTTTCATTTGCATCCGTTTCTTATGTTAGTGTTCCCGTAGGCAGTTTGCGTAGAAGTTAAAAATTGTTTTTTCAGAGTTTTATTAATCTTGATGTCAATAAATTTGATACCGAAGCTTAACTTATGGTATTACTTGTGTGATAAAAAATGGATAAGCAAAAGTTGAAGACTTGGAACTTACTGAAGTTATTAAAGAAGCCGACCCTATTTCCTCAAATTAAAAACCTGTCTATTAATTGCAATGGTGCTACCGTGTTCAATCAGTACCATTGAAAGGTCTTTCAGCACTCTGCGAAGAGTAAAGACTTGGTTAAGAAAAACAATGAAGAAAGACAGGCTTAATGGACTATGTATGATGAGTATTCGTAGAATACTAGTAAGTGAAAAAATGAACGAATTGAAAACAAATGTAATTGCGAAATTCTCTGAAAATCCAAGGTGTTTAATGCTAGTTTAGATTTAATACTAGTTACCACTCAGGACTCAATACTCGCCAACCCCCCATAAATATTATTTTACTTTTCTCAAATAGATGTTTTTTTTTTACTTACCATCGTGACACAAATATTTTTAATTACAACTGTTGTAGCCTGTATTTTATTTAGTTTTTACTGAGCCATGGTCGAATTATTATTCTGTGATATAACCCATAAGTCAAATCTTGCGTACACACACACACACACACACACACACACACACACATATATATATATATATATATATATATAATATATATATATATATATATATAGATTATATATATATATATATATATATATATATATATATGTTTTTTAAATTTATATATATATATATATATATATATATTAGATATATTATTATATATAATATATATATATATATATATATATATATATATATATATATATATATATATATATATATATATATATATATAATATTTTTTAATCGATATATATATATATATATATATACTCAACCTTGTCCTAGTTTAGATTTAATATTAGTTACCACTCAGGACTCAGTACTAGCCAACCACCATAAATATTACTTTACGTTTCTCAAATAGGTATTTTTATTTTTACTCACCTCATGACACAAATTTTTTTAATTACAACTGTTGTAGACTGTTATTTTATTTATTTTATAACCGAAGTAACTTTTTTATACTGTGATATAACCCATAAGTCAAATCTTGCGTACACACACACACACACACACACACACACACACACACACACACATATATATATATATATATATATATATATATTATATATATATATATATATATATATATATATATATATATATATATATATATATATATATATATATATATATATATATATATATCACTCAACCTTTGCCCCCCCCTAAACGAAATCCTGCCTACGCCCATGAATTAACTGGAGTATCTGAGCAGAAGAAAAAAATTCACGCAATCTGAACAGAATTCCCAGCTTTTTTGAGGCCATTTTAGCAACCGTTGTGATGTGAGGTCTCCAAGACAATTCACTATTTATGTTTAGTCCTAGAATGTTTATGTTGTTTACGGGTAAGACATTAGAGCCATCAAAGGGGATAGGAAAGTTGGGAGGTATTTTAGAGGGGGAGATAAGAAGAAGTTGAGTTTTCAAAGAGTTGAACTTCACAAGATTATGGTTATCCCACTAAGAAATTCCGACCAAATTGGCAAGAATTAAATCAGAAAGCTGTAGACGAGAGGCAACTCTAGATACAAACGAGGGAGAAGATTTGAAATGAGTGGAAAATGGAGAGTTGAGTCTCGGCATAAGAGTGAACAGAGTTAGAAGTGCAGCTAAGGAGATCGTTGATGAAAAGTACTAATAAAATTGGAGATAAAACAGAACCCTGAGGAACACCACAATTAATAAGAAAGGACGAAGAGGTTGCTCCATCAACAATAGCTGAAATGGAACGATCTGAAAGAAAACTAGACAAGAGTAAGTAAAGCGAAGGAGGAAATCCAAAGGAAGGTAGCTTAGAGATTAGCGACGCATGCCATACCCTGTCAAAAGCTTTAGATATGTCAAGCGCCACCACACAACTCACCATGATTGCTTAAGGGCTGAAGACCATAAATCAGTTAGGGATAGGAAAAGGATATCACCAGTTGATCTCGAACGTCGAAAGCCATACTGATGATCTGAAAGAAGGAATGAGATTCTATATGATCGAGGAAATGAGAGTTACGAAGAGTTTCAAAGATTTTAGAGAGAATACAATTCAGGGCAATAGGTCGATAGTTAGAAGGATCAGAGCGGCTACCTTTTTTGGGGGGATTGGATGAATAAAAGCGCACTTCCAGCATTGAGGAAAAGTATTAGTATTAAGGCATAGGGAGTAGAGTTGAGCGAGGACAGGCGCCAGCTCAGAAGCACAATTCCCTCAAAACACGAGGAGGAATGCCATCTGGGCCACTGGCTTTCCGGACGTTCATAGATCTCAGTATCTCATGTACGCGATCATGAGTAATGACAGGTAGAGACATTGGACACCTGAGAGGGAATGGAGCAGGAGGAGGGGAGCTGGAATAGTCCATGGAGGAATTAGATGAAAAAGAAGACCAAAGAGATTAGCCTTTTTAGAAGGAGTGTTAGCAACAGAACCGTCAGAACGAATAAGAGGGGGAAAGGCAGATTTACAGAAGTTATTAGAGATTTTTTTGGCAAGAGACCAGAAATTTTTATCAGAAGGAGAATCAAGAAGGGCAGCACACTTCCTTTTAGTGTAAGAACACTTGACCAGTCGAATAATATCCCTGCATCGATTCCGGGCAGAGCAAAAATTAGTTAGAGTAATAGGAGAACGAGAGTTCTTCCAAGCTCTATGCGCAATGTCACGCTCCTGGATGGCACGAGAACAAGAGCCATCGAACCATGGATTATGGGGAGAAAATGATTTAGTGGAAGATGGAATGAACCTGTTCATCCCATCCATGATCACGGCCCCTACCTTTTCAGCAGAAGCAGAGGCGTTCTCCGGAACAAAACATGATTCATTCCAGCGATAGTTTGCAAAAAAGCTACGCAATGCATCCCAATTAGCTCGATTAAAGTGCTAGAAAGTTGGCTTAGGGCAGGGCGGAGCTGCTGGAAATGAAGTATTATACTTTAGAGCTACACGATTGTGGTCAGAATTACCGATAGGAGGGAAAATGGTGTATTTGTAGCGAGAAGGAGAAGTTGGTGAAGCATAAATCAAGAGTGTTTAAGAATTGGTTAGGACGATTCTGGAATTGTGTAGGTTCTTTAATTAACTGTTCCAGATCGTTGAGAATACTGAATGTTTTGGCCTCCTTCCCACCTGAATCAGTATGAGAGGAGCCCAACCACTCAGTGTGGTGTAAGTTGAAGTCCCCTAAGTAGAGGATTTCGGCAGTTGGATGAGAAGAAGTAACAGTCTCGTGAGAAGTGGTAAGATATCTAAAAAGAATCGGAAAATCTGTTCTATTAGGAGAGCAGTAGCAGAAACACAAGATAATGGTAGTAGTAGGGAGACAGATTTTAAGCCAAAGAACATCGAAATTAGGAGATTCGAGATTTTCGAGACGTGTTACAGGAGTATTTATGTTAATGTAGGCACAGACTCCGCCATTCAGTCGGAAATTATAAAATAGATTATAGTTAGAGATGTTTAAGTTGTTAGAGAAGGAGTCATTTATATATATATATATATATATATATATATATATATATATATATATATATATATATATATATATATATATATATATATATATATATATATATATATATATATATATATACTATATATATATATAATATATATATATATTCTCATTGAACTAAAAAACGCCAGTTTTGATGCAAAAACAATAAAAAAAGTAACAAAATATTAAGATAAAATAGGCAAAATTGAACGAAGCAAATAATATTAATCGATATAATTTATATGACGAGACATTCACTCTCATATTATAGTATATTATATATATATATATATATATATATATATATATATATAATATATATATATATATATATATATATATATATATATATATATATATATATATATATATATATATATATATATATATATATATATATATATATAATATATATATATATATATATATATATATATATATATATATATTATATATATATATGATATATATATAATAATATATATAATATATATACATATATATATATATATATATATATATTATATATATATATATATATATATATATATATAATATATATATTATATATATATATATATATATTATATATATATATATATATATATATATATATATATATATACTGGTGGATAGTTCTTGGTGTTCTTTTTGACCTTGAAAAAGCTTATGCAAAACGTGATAAACTGGGGTTCCCCTTAAACTTCATTTGCTCGGTTTTCGAGGACAATTTCGCCTTTTTATTAAATGACTTCTGTCAAATAGATCCCTCCAGGTTCAGTGCTTTTCTATTCCTTCTCGACACTATACTCTGGATGAAAGAGTTCCGTAAGGTAGTGTTCTAAGTGTTTTACTATTTGCTCTCGGATTTAATGGCATCGTTACTTCTTTCCCAACGACTATCAATTTTTCTCTCTATGTTAATAACCTTACGCTATATATTGCCGGTGCTAGGCTGTCATTTCTTGAACGGCAACCTCAATTAGCTATTGAGAATATTTCACAAAGGGGTAATTCCCATGGCTTCCATTTCACACCCACAAAAACCTTAGCAGTACTTTTTAGGGAAAAAGGGAATCGAAGAACC
>JABUQX010042057.1:20000-25000 GCA_015478945.1 Trachelipus rathkii
TTGGGGAGATATTGCAAGCAGAAAAGTGCTCACCTGCACGTCTCCAAATTCGCTGACGTCAATCTGGTCCATGTAGTGTGAACCTCGACTCATCTGTGAGTGTCCAATCTCCATACGTTTGTGAAAAATGAAATCGCAACTCGATGCTCCCTGATCAGGAGAGGGCCGATGGCAGACCCCTGTAAAACGATACTCCACGTTCATTCTGTCGTCTTCTCACTGTACGCTCGGAATGGGCACATGTCTGACCTCACGGAGCCTGTGTTGTAGCTGTACGCTTGTTTGAAACGATCACGAAGCACTGCCAGACGAAGGAATCTGTCATCTCTCTCGAACGTCGCCCTCGGGCGACCCTGACCATGTCGTCTACGGTTGCTGCCAGTCTCCCTGAACCGACGAAGGATTCGATTGACCGTCGATTGGTTTACCCCGAGTTGCTGAGCCACCTGTCTCTGAGAATGGCCTGCTTCCGACAGTGTGACAACTCCTATGGCACGTTCCTCTTCTCTGACAATGTCTTTCCATTGTGACAGTCTTTGTCAAGCTACGACTTACAGCATAGGGTTTGTTTCGTTAGTTGGTTGGTGTCTTGCCATCTTGTTCTTCTATGAACGTACTTTCGGGATTTCGTAATTTGGTTGGTTGTCTTTATTATGCTATTTAGTTCCATACACGGTGTAGTTACATACGGTATACACTCCGAAGTTAGGTATGATCCAAATAAAACCAAACCCTAGCTCTACATTTCCAAAAATGAAAAAGTTTACATTATATTTACGGGTGATGCATTAAATTTGTCCGCGAGTTTATATATATATATATATATATATATATATATATATATATATATTACAGGTATATGTATTTATTTGGTATATATATATATTATATATATATATTATATATATATATATATATATATATATATATATATATATATATATATATATATATATATATATATATATATATTAATTACAGGCCTATAGGGGGTACAACATAGAATTATTTTCGTCTTAGGGGTACGCGATCAAAAAAGTTTGGAGACCGCTGCTATAAAGTACTACTCCGACGTTCCAATTTATTAGCACTTGTCTGAAATGATGAAATAAAGTGATAAGATAATCCACTAAAAAGATTCAAATAATATAAAAATAACACAAATTGTTTTTTTTTTAAAGCTGCCCTTAAAAAAAAGTAAATAGGAAATAATATTCTCACCCAGTGCACAGGAAATCCAATAAAACTCCGGTGCTTCTTTTAATTTTGAATGAACAGCCGTAGCAAGAGATGAAACGTGACAACTCATGTAACGCAGTGAAAAGAACTACAAAAGATGGCTATCCTCTGCATGCATATATATATATATATATAATATATATATACAAATATATAATATATAGTATTATTATCTTCTAAAATAAATCTCAATTATGAATTAATTGTTATATATATATACTCTTATAAATTCATTAAAAGGAAAACCATATTATATATATATATATATTTATATATATATACTATATATATATATATATATATATATTATATATATTTTAATATATATAATATTCTATCTGTATATTATATATAGATTATATACACATACATATAAAATAAGTAAAGATAATATAAACAAATATTAATATTCATTTATTATTTATTTTATTATTATTATTATTATTATTATTATTATTATTATTATTATTATTATTATTATTATTATCATTATTATTTTAATATATATACATATATATATATATATATATATAATATATATATATATATATATATAATATATATATATATAGAATATATATATATATATATATATATAGGTCAGCCTCCAGAAAGCAACATGCACGTAACAAAAAAACCATAACAGGTACAGGAAAATAAATAAAATTTTATTAATCAGGAGACATTTTTATCCATGTAATTAAAAAAAAAAATAAAAAATAACGCTTTTGAAAAATTTAAAATTGTTAAAAATGTTGGAAAACTTGTATGATATTACCGTTTTCTGACAATACGAAGAATCTCGCGTACTCCGAGTGAGCACGTAAAGGTGCCAAATGTTGATTTATTTTCTTTTTTAATTAAATAATGTCCCACGGGTAAACAAGAACGATGGCAAGAGTCGGGGTTTCTCCGCCTACCGGGGAACGACAGGGGGACTTCGTCCCCCCCTGTCCCTCCGTCGCTGCGAACCCCCTAAAAAGGGGAAATAAAAAAAAAATTAACATTTTCTCCAAAGCAGAATAAAAAACTATTTGGCAACTCTTGCTCCTCTCGCACTAAAGCAGAAATGGAAGGTTGATGAGACTGCAAGGTTGTTGAGAGCGTACTTTGCCAGACCAAAGATTATACTAATATTTAAGATGTTATTAATAAATATTAGAATAAAATAAAAAAAAAATTTTAAGTTTCATCGATGAAATTGCTTGCTAAAATCAAAAATGATATTTATTTTCCTGTAGCTGTTATAATTTTTTAGTTACATGAATGATGCTTTCGGGAGGCTGGCCATATATATATATATATATATATATATATATATATATATTATTTTATATATATATATATATATATATATATATATATATATCAAGAGAGCCAAATAGGCCGACATGCCTCGATACACGAGGTTTGAAAGCGTGCACATTAAATTGAGTGCGTTCCAGACTTTACTAGTTTAATATATAACACTTGAATGATTGAGCATAGCATTTAAGTCTTGGTTCAGAGAGTTGAATAGATAAAACTGTGTGTAAGGACGCGGCGTACGAGTCCTTCTCAATAAAGGAGGTGTGTGGTTGGAGGATAGTTCAGATGTGCAGCGTTATATTATTTATAATAACGATGGTATGAAGAGAGTGACGCAACAATTCGACCGATGGAAAGAGACTATAGAGAGAGATAGTGAGAGCGAAAGAGTAGATGAGGTAAAAAGCCCTCGACTTTACCTTTCAAGAATAGCTATGTGGGTAGGAGCGTCCCAGTTACAATACCTAAAAAACTAAACCTATCCAAAGTTTACCATATTAGGGTAAACTTTGGCTAACCTAAGCAATGTTTCTAATTTATCAATGGCTACTAACCTAATATTTTACACAGTGTGCATTTCGTTGGTCACAAAATTATATATATTATTAACTTATATATATATATATATATATATATATATAATATATCATATATATATATATATATAATATATATATCTATATATATCTATATATATATATATAATATATATATATATATATATATATAATAATGATATATATATATATATATATTATATATATAATATATATATATATATATATATATAAATATAGGCACTTGTCCTTTAAAAGGAAGTTACATAAAGAGACATGATATCGAAAATCGCAGAACTCTGCTCGTGCAGCCCTGCAGTGTCACGTGCTAGCTAAAACTCCAATAGAAAGAATCGCGAAAGTTACACAGTTGCTTTTTTTTATCATGTTAATTTTTTTTAAAAAAAAAATTTTTTATTCTTTTTTAAGGGGCTCGAGCCGCGAGCGGAGTCAGAGGGGGACGAAGTCCCCCGTCGTCCCCCGCTGAGGCCGAGAGACCCTAACTCTTTTCATCTTTGCGATTTAATCTTGGGTATTCTCTTTAGTTAAAAAAAAAAAAAAACGCGTGTATTCGGCAACCTTGACTAACTGTTGCCCTTGAAATAATCGAAAAATCGATTACATTGTGTTCATGATCGACTATAATGGTTAACTTCCTTTTAACAGGAACAAGTTCATATAATATAATAGTATATATATATATATATATATATATTATAATATATATATACTATATATATATATATATAATATATATATTATATATTTATATATTATATATATATATATCACGGGGCGTATTAGGATAGGGTAGGTTAGGGTAGGTAGTCCTACCCAACTATTTTTGAGTCTTTTTGAGATTAAATAAATAATCGTAAGTTAACATAACTATTACAATGTTATTTGAAAGTGAAAAAAAACTGATTTATAAAATAAATTTAAAAGAAAACACAACTACATTAGCATAGCAATTATAATAACAAATTCATTAGGAAATTTGCCTCCCTATCTGTTCTTAGAGTAAAATTCTAAAGCTATGGGCGAACATAGTTTTCGATTTTCGCTTAGTAATTATATAGGGCCAGGCCAGACATTATTACCTTGCTGTACGAAAAAATACGAGAATCCACGGGAACGAAACTTTCGTTCAGGCGAAAACGTACGGAGAATTTGAAAAGAAAATTTTGAATACCATCTCTCTCTCTCTCTATATATAATATATATATATATATATATATATAATACTATATATATAAATAATATATATATATACTATATATATAATATATATAATTATATATACTATATATATATATATAATATATATATATATCCTACTCGAAGTATAATCTTCAAGGTACGCCAACTGATATATATATATATATATATATATATATAATATAATTATATATATATATATATATGATATTATAATAATATATATCTATAATATAATATATAATATATATTTTAAATATATATATATATATATATATATATTTTATATATATTAAAAACTGATTCACAGATGATCAAGGTGGACTTCAAATCATTCGAGTTGGGAAAGTGGGGTGAAAACTGCATAGGGTTAACGCACTTTAATAAGGTAGTTTTATAAATATATATATATTATATAAGTAATATATATATATATATATATATAATATTATATATAATATATCTATATATCTATATATTATAGATATATATATATAGTATATATATAGGATATATAAGGTTATATATATGTCCCGAATATATAGTGTAACCGTCATATTACGTGCGATATATTTGGTCGATATAACGTTGATATATCGGAATATCGAGAGCTCAGACAAAGATTGAATTTTACACCATATTATATATAATATATTATATATATATATATTATATATA
>JABUQX010042057.1:30000-32723 GCA_015478945.1 Trachelipus rathkii
TTTAGAACCGTTTCAGACCAGTTGGAACCATAAATACCAAGACAATTATCAGACTACTTGGAGTACCTGAACGAGGAGCTGGTGCTTCTTCGCATTCTTTGATGATGAAATCAATAATAATATGAAGCTGCAAATGGTTTAAGCTTTAGATAAGTCAGCCTGTTGAAAGGCTTCAACAGAATAAGTCTTGATTTAGGTAAGCGTTGGTTTCAGAACACACAGCTCGGCAAGTTTTAATTAGCTCAAAAAGCAACTTTTCTTCGAGAAGTTTGTCACTCCCCAACCATCATTGCTTCAATACCGATCCTTCCGAATGGAGTAAAAAATGATGAATACTTAAGGCAAACAACTATGTAGAAATGAACATTGTTAATGATAATGCTGGAAGGGATGTTTGCTTCTAATACAGTCCTTTAACAGCCCATCTTAGGCAAAAAAATGAAGGCCTGCAGTATATCTTGCAGAAGCGTAGAAAAAAGCAGAGAGATGTGTTTCAAAACTCAACAAGTCTGAAATGAGAAAGGCACTTTGGAGTAATTATTAGATGTACCTTTGTGGACTTAGCCTACCTGGGGATACCACGTTAATAAAAGTCGCGCCGGCTGATCGTTATGTGTTGCGTGTGGAGACTTCGAACATTTAGCGACATTTTATATACATTTCAGGTGGCTGGCGGCCGCACCAAATATATTAATTCTTGGGATGCGAAATTTATGGGCGGGTTTGCTCGTTGCACGACGGAGTAACAAGTATTAAAGGGTATGCTCTCATTTTCCGAAAAAAGTTTATTTTTGGGCCAGTCTACTATATAATATATATCATATTATATATATGTAGTATATATATATATATATATATACTATTATATATAATATATATATATATATATATAGTATAATATATAATTATATATATCTATATATAATATATATATAATAGTATATAGGTCAAATAAACATTCATTAAGTATGACAAATCATCAGAACGTACACGACACCAATAAAAAAAATTACAGAAGCCTTCTGTGTATACATCTTCCCAACTACAACACCGCGTTCCTGGAGATTACAAAAAGCAAAAATCCCCCAAAAAATAATGCAAATGTCACACTAACTACAAAGCTTATGAAGACCAACGCTGCAATAGCAGGACATTTCAAATAGAGGAAAATCAATGTAATCATTATTCATCTATCTATGCTTGGAAACGGCCGTTTCACTCAATGGCGAAAACTTGTATTAAATAGATTTTTAATGTCATTTTGAAACTTTAGTACAATGTTTTAATGAAGTTTTACTTGTCATGCACAAACATATAGCAACAAAAGGTCTTTTTATCCAAGTAATATATATATATATATATATATATATATATATATATATGGTATATATGATATATATATATTATATATAGTATATATATATAATAATATAAATATATATATATATATATAGTATATATATATATATATATATATATTATAATCTATATATAATATATAGTATATATATTATATGGGCGTAGGCAGGATTTCAATTAGGGGGGGCAAAGGTTTGGGCTGATTAGATTATATATTATTATATATATTATATATATATATAATAATATCATATATACTATATATATATATATATATATATATATATATATATATATATATATATATAATATATATATAAATATTATAAAGTATATTAATATATATATATATATACTATAGTATATATAGGCACTTATCCTTTAAAAGGAAGTTTTACAAAAAAAAGTCAGAAATCGCAAAATCGCAGATCCTACTTTGTGCATCCTGCAGTGTTACACTGTTAGCTAAAACTCCAGTAGAAAGAGCGCAAGAGTTGCCATCATGTTCCTTATATTTCAACTTAATTTTTTATGTAATTTTTTTAAAAAAAAAAAATTTTTAATTATTTTTTTAGGGGCTCGAGCCCGACGGGGGGGACAGAGGGGGGGACGCAGTCCCCGTCGTCCCAACCGCTGAGGCGAGAGACCCTGACTCTTTCCATCGTTGCGATTTAATCTTGGGTATTCTTCGTTTAAAAAAAAAAAAGAAAAAACTTATATTGGCAACCTTAACGCACTTTTGCCTTGAAATAATCGAAAAAAAAAATCGATTACAATCAGTAGTAGGGCAGGCATTCCGGACACCCCGTGGGCAAAATTTGCCCACGGTGATTTTACCTTACCTTGACCTTTTTTTGAGCCCAATTTTTTTTACCTGACCTTTTTTGAGCTTTACCTTTTTGGGCTTGAACTTTTTGAGCCCAAATTTTTTACCTGACTGACTGTTTTGGGCCTTTACCATTTTTTTGGGGGCCTTTTAAACTTTTTTTGCGACCAACCCTTCCGTCTTCAATGGGTCACTTTTGGCCGCCCTAATTTTTTGAAGAACGTGTCAATTTTTTTGAGAACCCGCTTATAAATTAAATTTTTTTTTTTTTTTTTGGGAGAACGGCCAAATTTTTGGAACCAAATTTTTGGCAACACCATATTTTTTGAGAAACGCACAAAATTTTGTTTTGGCACACACCCTAATTTTTTGGCAACGCCTAATTTTTGGCAACCCTTCGAAGAAGGGGGTTGCGCCCAAAACGAGTTGCGTCACGCACCGTGTACGTATTGACCCCCATATTTTACGCGCCCCTAATTTTTTGGCCATCGGGGTCAAATTTTTGCCCACGCGGTAAATGTTTGCTATCTCTGATCTT
>JABUQX010042058.1:0-7500 GCA_015478945.1 Trachelipus rathkii
TATATATATTATATATAATTAATATATATATATATATAATCTATTTATATATATATATATCTATATTATATATATTATATAATATATATAATATATATATATATATATAATATATATATATATATATATAATAATATATACTATATATATATGAGAATAAATTTTTTACAGTCTGAAAAGGAAAATAAATTTCAAAAACCAGTTCCGCGTTTTTCCTTACATTTCAGTTTTTTGAAACATATTCTGACCAAAAAAAAGTAAGTGAAGGAAAATAAAGTTTATGCCCATGAAATTTGGTAAAAACCTTAAATATGTACATATAAACAGGTGATGTTTTCATTCATACTCAGTTTGAATGTAAGGTGGTGTCACGAATACTTGACTGTTACAATTCAACAATTTAGAAAAAATAGTTTTCATAGACTCTCTAGATTGTCTATAAATTTTTTTTTTATAAAAATGAAATTTAATATTCAGTTGTGTAAACATATCTTCATTAGTACGCTAAAATCGTGTTTTAGTGCTAAAAAATTGAAATATCTTGAAAATTCTAGATTTTATTGACTTTTTGTGGAAGAGCTCAAAAATCAAATTTCTTACTCCCCCCCCACAGAAAATTTTTTTGTTTTGTATTTTTTTTTAATATAAAAAGCAAAAGTTATTCATCAAAGAACGTCTTCTTTCAATAGATTTATTAATCGGATTTTTTGATAAGAGTGTCCATAAATTCACAAAATGGGGCTTCAAACCCTGCTAGGGCTACACGTCATTCTTCTGGGGTGCTCGGGTTACAATAGCATACCAAATCAACGTCAACATGGGCAAACCGATGTTTGTTGAGAAAATTTACAAATTGCCATAATAAAGTACGAAAAATCAATTCACTCGCGCCAAGGACTCGAACTCAACCGACAATCAGGCGTCGAACGTTAGACAAGTGACATTAGGCTCTACCACTACGTCCGATCCACCTCCCCAAAAAGAAGGCATCTCGGAAATTTTTTAAATCTCTGCTTCGATATCACTGCTTTGTAACTCGATACTATTTAAATCCACAGAAGGGTTGTTGTAACCCCTTCTGGGGCCACACGCGCATTCTACTGGGGTGCTCCTGGGTTACAGAGCAACCCGACCAATAGTCAATGGAACGCAGGCGTGCGCACAAATGCTTGTTCGACAGAATTGCAATAACTAAGACGAAAATCAATTCACGTCGCGCCAGGACTCGAACCACCGACAAATGCGTGGCCGTTAGACAATGTACAGGAGGCTCTACCATGGTCCAATCCGCTTCCCCAAAAAAGAAGGCATCAGTTTTTTAATCTCCTGCTTCGATATCATTGCTTGAAACTCGATACTTATTTAAATCGCAAAGAAGGTAATTGAACCGCTACTGGGGCTACACGCGCACTACTGGGGGTGGCTCCTGGTTACAGAGCCCGACCATAACGTCAAATAACGCCGACATGCGCACCAACATGCTTGTTTGCCACAAATTTGCCATAATAAGACGAAAAAAATTTTCATCACGCCAAGACTCAAACATCGACAATAAGCGTCGCCGTTAGACAAGTAACAGGAGGCTCATCTCCACTACGTCCACAATCCGCTCTGCCCAAACAACTAAGTCATCTGGAAAGTTTTCAAATCTCCTGCTTTGATATCACGCTTTTGAAACTCCATCTACTTATTAAATCCCCAAAGGATGGTTGGAACCGCCTTCCTGGGCTACAGCGACATTCTTCAGGGTGCTCATGGGGTTACAGTTACAGAAGCAACCTACCAAAGTCAAGGACGCGAGAAGCGCAGTAAAATGTTTGATAATCCGGAAAAGGAAGGTCAATAGAAGAAGAAAAAATTTCACTCGTGCCAGGACGAACCAATTCGACAACAGCGTCGAGCCGTTAGACAATGTTTCAGGAGGCTCTACCCACATAGTCTGATCCGCCTCCCAACAAAAGAGCAATCTCGGACAGTTTTCAAAGTCTACTGATTCGATATCATGCTTTGGAAACTCGCTATCTATTAAATCTACGGAAGGTGGGTTCGGAATCCCTTCTGGGCTAACAGCGGCATTCTTCAAGGGTTGCTCATGGGTTAAGGAACTAACCGACCCAAATCAAGGGACGCCGAAATGCGCACAAGGTACTTGTTGCACAAATTTCAAAAAGAAGTAAAAAATTTCACTCGCGGCCAGGATTCGAAACCATCGCAACAGCGCGCCGTTAGACAATGTGCAGGAAGCTCTACCATAGTCTGATCCGCCTCCTCCAAAAAAAAGAAGGCATCTCGGAAGTTTTCAAACCTCCTCTTCGAGTATCACGTGCTTTGAAACTCGCATACTTATTTAACCCACGCAAGGGTGGTTGGAATCGCCCTCTGGGGCTTCACGGCATTCTTCAGGGGTGGCTCATGGGTTTACAGGAGCCACCTACTCAGAATTAATTAACGCCAAGGCGCACAAACATACTTGTTACGACAAATTTGCAATAAAAGACGAAAAAAATTTCACTTGCGCCAGGACTCGAACCATCGAAAACACGCGTCACCGTTTAAGACAATGTAACAGGCTGCTCTATAGCCACTAGTCCCGTATCCGCCTCCCCAAAAGAAGCGAATCTCGGAAGTTTTCAAATCTCCTGCTTCGACATCACGTTGCTTTTGAAACCTCGATACTTTATTTTAATCGCATACAAGGGTGTGTTTGGGAAACCCTTCTGGTTACACGGCCATTCTTCAGGGGTGCTCATGGGTTACAGGAGCAACCGACCATAGTCAAATAACGCTGACATGCGCACAACATGCTTGTTGCCACAAATTTGCAATAATAAGACGAAAAAAATTCACTCACGCCAGGACTCGAACCATCGACAACAGCGTCGCCGTTAGACAATGTACAGGAGGCTCTACCACTAGTAAAATCCGCCTGCCCAAAAAATAAGTCATCTTGGAAGTTTTCATATGCTCCTCTTTGATATCAGCCTTGAACTCAATCAGTTATTTAAATCCACAGAAGGGTGCTTTGAACCCCTTCTGGGCTACACGGCATTCTTCAATGGGTGTCATTCTGGGTTACAGGAGCAACCTACCAAAGTCAAGGACGCCGAGAAGCGCAGAAAATTTTCTGTTGCCACAAAGTTTGCAATAAAAAGAGGAAAAAATTTCACTCGCGCAAGGACTCGAACCATCGAAAACTATAGTTCTGTCGCCGTCAGAACAGATGTATCAGTAGGCTCTGCCATCTAGTCCGACTCCGCTTCCCCTAAAAAGAAGGCATCTCGGAAGTTTCAAATTTATTGCTTCGATATCACTGCTTTGAAATCTCGGATACATATTTAAAACTCCACAGAGGGTGGTTGGAACCCCTTCTGGGGCTACAACGGCCATTCTCCAGGGGTGCCTCATTGGGTTTACTAGGAGCACTGATCCAATAGTCAAGAATCGAGACATGCGCACAACATGCTTGTTACAACAAATTTGCAATACAAAGACGAAAAAAATTTCATCTTCGCGCCAGGACTCGATACCTGACAACAAGCGTCGCCGCTTGAAGTAATGGTCAGTAGGCTCTACACTGAGTCCCGATCCCGCGCTCCCCGAAAAAACGAAGGCTCACGAACAGTTTCAAGTCACATATACTTCGACATTGTCGACATCACTGCTTTTGAATCCTGTACTTATTTAAATTAATAGAAGGTTGCTTGGAAATATAATATATATATATATATATATAATATATATATATATAATATTATATCAATATATATAATATATTCTATATAATATATTATATATATAATATATATATAATATATAATATATATAATATAATATATTATATAATATATATAATATATATATAATATATCTATATATATATATATATATTATATATATTATATATAATATATATATATATATATATAATATATATATATATATATATGCGAATAAAGTTTTTTTCTTGCCGTCTAAAAATGAAAATATATTTTCAAATGTTTATTTGCGTTTTTCTAGCATTTTATTTTTCCTACATGAGATATAAAAAAAAATTCATTTAAAAAAAAACGAAACCTATTTTTTTCTTCAAATTTGGTACCAAGCTCACATATAAACGTGTAAACAAACTGACGTTATATTAAATGGTTTTGGTAGAACGTAAGGTGGTGTCAACCATGGTTGACTATTTTCTGTTCAAAAATTTTGAAAGTACTTTTCAGAGATTGTAAAAAAAAAAATTTTAAAAAACAAATTTTCATATAAGGTGTCTAATTAAAATTTATTACCACACTAAATTGGAGTATTTTAGTGCAAAAACAATTGAAATATGTTGAAAATTAAAGATTTTACGGCAGTTTTTGTGGAAATTCAAAAAAAAAAAATTCCTCTCTTCACCCTAAAACTGTTCAAAAACGAACAGTTTTTTTTTGTTTGTTTTTTTCATAAAATTAAGAGATATCATAGTTATTCATCAAAAAAACATTTACTTTTATCGGTTTGGAATAGTTGAGGTTTTGCTATGAAGTCTCCCCTTAAGGCACTGAACAATAAATTTTAACACATAATAATACGATATTTGTTCATATAATTTTCTCTTCGTTTACGTTTACTTATTTCATTCTTTTCTTAGTTTTTGTAATCTGTATAGTATTTTTAACTTTAGACTAAAAAATGTTGCTAATTATTTAATTGATTGTTATGCATAGATTTGCATATTTAAATAAAATAGAGAATATTCCTGGTTATTTTATAATATATTCATTTTTAAGGGGGTCCAAGTCCCGGATAAAGCTTGAATTCTTTCTCTGATAAGGGGTTTTTCTGCCCCAAAACGGTTGGCTGATGAGATGATATTTTTCTATTAAGGGGTCCCTACCCAGAGCCTAAAATAAAAAGAAAACTAACTAAGTACTATAATTATATAATTTTAATCTTTCTCATCTATCGCATTAAAAGTTACTAATTACTAGGATAATAATAATTTTACTACCAACGTACCTCCAGATAAATCCGGAGGACACTTTTAGGAACGTTTATAGAAGAGAAGATAAAATCCTTAATTGTGGATAGGAGCACTTGTGCTCACACTTAGAGGGACGGTTATAGAATAGGATAAAAAGCCTTAATTGGGGACAGGAGCACTTGTGCTCAAATTGAATGGAAACTAGAAAACTAGAAATAAAAACGTGTCAATTACTTCATGACATACGCTAATCATCAATTATTTTATAACAAAATTGCCAATTTATTCGTTTATTACTTACTTTGCAGAATTCCTTGGCTTATATGTAATCAATAGAGAACGATAGCTTTAAAATTGAGAAATGGACGTTAATAGCTTAGATCTTTGATTCTATAGATTCTAAATAAAAAAAAAAAAAAAAAGGGTGTAGATTTTTTTTATTACAATATATATACTATAATATATAATAATATATATATATATATATATAATATATATATATATATATATATATATATATATATATATATATATATATATATATATATATATATATATTATATTATATATCATATATATATATAAATATATATATATATATATGTATATATATATATATATATATATATATATATATATATAATATATATATATATATATATATATAATATATTATATATATAATTATATAATATTATATATAATATATTATATATATACTATTATATAATATTATATAAACTATTATAAACGATCATGCATCATTTGAATTTACAATTTTTTTAATTTTTAAAATTATAATAATAACTATTATAAAAGATAGATTTATCACTACATTGATAAATTTTATAGAAAAACGTACATACATCATTTAATATTATAGTAATTTTAATGCATTAACAAATTATCAATATTTATTAAAAATGTTTAAAACACAGCTTTTTCTTATAATTTATTATATTTATTTATTATTATTATTATTATATTATATTATTATTATTATTATTAATTATTATTATATATTATTATTCTTATTATTATCATATTATTATTATTATTATTATTATTATTCATTATTATTTATTAGTATTATATTATTTTTTTATTTTTATTATTATTTAATATTATTATTATATTATTATTATTATTATTAATTATTATTATATTATATTATTTATTATTATTATTATAATTATTATTATTTTATTATTCTTATTATTATGTATTATTATTATTATTATTATTATTTATTATTATTTCATTATTAATTATTATTATTATTATTATATTATTATTATTATTTTATTATTATTAATATATTATTATTATTTATTATCTTGTTATTATTTATTATTATTATTATTATTATTATTATTATTATTATTATTATTATTATTATTATTATTATTATTATTATTATTATTATTATTATTATTATTATTATTAATTATATTTATTATTATTATTATTATTATATATTATTCTTATTATTATCCTTCTCCTTTGTCCACAACGATAATCTTTCATTAGAAGAAAAATGCGAAAATTTTAGCTCCATTCTATACGACACGTATGATAAAAGTTTTCCCATAAAATACAAAGCAATCTCAGAAAAGAGGACAATGAATAAGTGGCTGACAAAAGCATTACTAATCTCAATTAGACAAAAGCACAATCTATATAAAAGTGCTAAGATGGGTACTATACCGATGCATGTTTACACAGAATACTCTTCAACACTTAAAAAACTAATAAGGAAATCCAAAGCTAGTTTCTTTGTTGATAAATTCAACCAAACTCAATCCAAGCCACGTTCGCAATGGGGCATTATTAACGACATTTTAATCCGTCACAATAAACAAAAAACAAAAATTAAAGAATTAAAAATAGGTAATGAAATAATTACAAACAAGCAAAGCATAGTAAATAAATTGAACTCATACTTTACTATCGTAAGGGCAGGCTTAGCAGCCGAAGTTCCAGAAACAGAGAGGGTCTTTGCCGATTATTTAAGACCACACGAAGAGCAGAACTTTTCATTCGAAAGAATATCAACATCTGACGTTGAGTGTGTAATAAATGGTCTCATGAATAAAAGCTTTGACTTTCAGAGTGTCCCAAACTGGATATACAAACACTGTAAAAAAGAAATCTCACCTATAGGCTATATTAGCCACTCTTTATAACAAATCTATTGAATTACATCATTATCCAGGTGAATTAAAAATCGCAAATGTTACCCCTGTTCCCAAAGCTCGACACCTCCCTTCGAAAAACCTCTCGTTCCGAATTTCAATCTACATACAACTGGTAAAACTTTTGAAAAATTATTACTAATTACTTGCATGAAAATGTGCTTCTCTCACTAAATCAGTTTGGTTTTATCAAAACCGCAACACAGAGGATGCTCTGATATTCCTTACTGAAAAACTAAACAAAGCACTAAATGAAAAACAAACATGTGTACTTTTACTATTAGATTTTCTCGAAAGCATTCGATGTAGTTCCAACACAACCTACTCTTAAGCAAATTAGAG
>JABUQX010042058.1:10000-25693 GCA_015478945.1 Trachelipus rathkii
TATATATATATATATCATATAAGTTATTTTATATATATATATATATTATAATATATAATTATTATATATATATATATATATATATATATATATTATTATATTATATATTATATATTATATATATATAATATATTCTAATATATTTATATATATATTATAAATATTATATATATTATATATATATATATAATATATATATAATAAAATATATATATATATATAATATATATAAATATTATATAGTATATATATATATATATAATATATATATAATATATATATATAATAATTATATATATATATATATATATATATATATATTATTCTTATATACATTTTTCTATGCTTATAATCATGTACTTTTCTCCCATCCTGCTAATGATCCGTTTTTAGGTATTGTATTATAAATAGTAGTTAGGCATTTCCAGCCATATATTTTGATTTTTGTTTTGGAAGTGGACCATTTACCACCAAGGCCCACCACCGTTCCATCTTGTTGACAAGAGGAATTACACATCTGTGGAAGTAAGGATTACTTTTCATTCCAGCCTTATTATTGATAGATGTGTGACCAGCTCCATTGGTATATGAGCGCTAACTTTTATTCATTCAACAGACTCTTCCCGCAGACGCTGTTTCGCAAGACCTTCACAGTGCCCTTGCCGAGGGATCAACTCCCCTAGGGTAAGCGCTCATTTCAGTTTCAATTACTTTTATTCTACATTACTGATAATTTATTAAGTTACTTAATTTATTACTATGTTCTCTTCACTCACTGTGTTAATAGCTATGGAGCTTATTTATATTTTGCCTATCTACTTACAGGTGCTGTCTTGGGGCTTTTTGCCTCATTGCTATTTTGGGGCTCCCGCCTATTTGCCTATCTTGACCGCGTCATTGCTTATTTTGGGGCTTTTCTAGCCTTACTGCTTTTTGCCATTTTGGGGTTTTACAGCTTTTTGCTTATTTTGAGGCTCTTGCATTTGTTACCAATTATCCGATCCGCTTGGACTCATCATCATTTATGCAAGGACCCACCAAGGATCAGAAGAAACAGCAAAACCAAGTTGAGTATACGGTTCATGTTTCTGCATCCTTCACACACAAACAAATTAACTCATGTTCCATTATTATTTGCACTCTTTATGTAAATAATATTCGGATATCCGAACATACAGTTCCGTCTGTAATTGACCTCCAATTCAGACCATGATATTACTGGACCTTGTAAGGTCATCATCTTGTAAATAGCTTCCCTCCCTTAAATTTAGTTTCATAATAATAAATTTAGAAAAAGGAAGCGCTTTTGTTTCCCCTATTAAAAGAAACTCCTATAACTATTCAAGGAGGGGTTCTTCAGTTCATTAATTATTCAAGGAGGGAGAGGAATCAAAGTCAAAGAAGTTGCTGTTATGAATAGATTGCTGAATAGAATTCAACTTAGGTTTGTTCTGGTAAGAACACTCTGAACCATAACGCCATAGACTTATAATTATAGCAATAACCGATAGTATAGTTATAGTACTAACCCACTAACCTGTTAACTTAGATTTCATAACCGTCCTTCTTAGCTTCTGAACATAGTTGTAGCCGTAGTGTCAGATCTTAGTTCTGAATTTAAGTGTGAATGTTTGGGGACTTTGTTTCTTCCGGGTTCTTTTCGTTCGGAGCGCATTAACTTTCCCTTGTGGGTCTCTGATTCATTGAGTGCTTCGTCAATTTCCCAAACACCGTAATTAATTTAAAAGTCAAAAGCTAAAAGTCGGAGTAACAGAGTAACGGCCACTTGTTACTTTCTTTCAAGAAACGGATAACGTAACGTTAACTACTTTTTTCAGTAACGATACCAGCACTATATATTGAGTAAACGATGCCACCTCTCGTTTATATATATATATATATATATATTATATATTATACTTATATAATATATATATGATATATATATATATATATATATATATTATATTATAATAATATATATATATATATATCATATATATACTATATATTATATAAATATACTATATATTATATATATATATATATATAATATATTATATATAATATTATATAGTATATATAATATATTATATATATAATTATATTTATATATATAGTATAATATATATATATATATATAATATATATATAATATATATATATAATATATTTCCCCAGATTATCATCTATACAAAATTCCGTTATAAACCAAAAATAAATTGGTTTATAAAATCATCGAATTTTGATAAACAACATCCAAAATTCGAGAAGTTTCTTTCAGCTCATTTTTGTATTTTTTCTTCTTCCCCTTTGTATTTTTTCTTCTTCCCCCCCATCCCCCACTTCTCCTTCGTGGACGAGCTGATAATCTACATCCCCTTTTTTTTCTTTCCCCCGATTGAATGCTGTAGATAAAAGGTAATGCTTGATTAAGTTGCCAACGAGCATTTTTTTTTTTGGAAAGTTGAAATTTCTTATTAATAAGATCCCGTTATCTCCCTGCACCATATTCAAGCTATACCATTTGTATTTCCTCCCTTAGATTTCTCTTGATTATTTGAAACATCTTAATTTTTAAGAACATAAATAACAACAAATTCCTCTGATGGATTTTCTGAAAATTTTCCCTAACGCTATCTCCCATGGAATACTAACCCTCCTTCTTTCCCCCTTTTTTTCTTCCCCCTCTTCTTAGCCGGTCCAGCCAAATCTTAGCGAGGAGATTCACTTTGGAAAAAGTTATGATACCTTGGTGGTTGTGCTCTCCGATCACGTTTTACTTTGGAATCTATCTGGTAAATATAGCTTTTTCTCTAATTAGTTATTTAAGGTTTTTAGTTCCATACCCAGTATTTATTAAAATACATTATTAAAATTTTCTTCCGAATTTTGTTAAAAAAGATATTTGATTTTTGGAAAACTCTTTCCGTACCTTAGGTCTGATAAATGGTACAATGCGCAAACGGCCTATATACCTAAGATGCACATTTCGGCATATTCTCTGCAGCTTCTTTACATTTGAAGAAACCAGATAAAGATATGCCATACTAAATTTAAGAAATTTTAAATCCACTATGAAAATTTTTTTTTTCTCTCTCTAAATTTTTGCTTTTATTTTAATATAGTTTTGATACTTAGGACGGTGAATTAAGCCCTACTAGCTTCAGAAAATATATATTTTTTTTAAGTGTGGGTTTTATTTTTGATTTATTTATTTTTTTTAACCATTTATATAGACCTCAGCCGAGAATGTTATTTCAAGTGGAAAAAGCTTCTCGTCTCCTTGGTTACATAGTTCTAGTTTTCTTTTGAAATTTTTAATATTTAGTTTGTTTTTTTTCTCTCTATTTTTATTTTTTTATCACCACTTAAATAGACCTCAGCCGAGAATGCTATTTCAAGTGGAAAAAGCTTCTCGTCGCCTAGGTTACATAGTTCTAGTTTTCTTTTGAAATTTTTAATATTTAGTTTGTTTTTTTTTTATCTCTATTTTTATTTATTTTTATCACCACTTAAATAGACCTCAGCCGAGAATGCTATTTCAAGTGGAAAAAGCTTCTCGTCGCCTAGGTTACATAGTTTTAGTTTCTTTTAAATTAGCGAAGATTTATTTTATTTTTGGTTTCTGTGATTTTTTTTCTACTACTTAAATAGACTTTCCCCAAAGCTTTATTTCAAGTAGAAAAGTCACTTTTCGCCTCGGTTATATACATCATTTTTCCTTTTTGGAAATAAACACTTACATAACATCGAGCCCTATATTTCGTTTTCTTTCTCTGCACGGACACTACACGGTTTTCACTTTTCTTCTTAGGAACCTGATTTTATTGCTAGTTTCTCTTCTTCACTTATAAATTTGAACATTCCACAATAACACTTGGGTGCCCTTTTAACTAAAGAGAAAATTAATAATGATGAGAATAATGGGGATACTGATAGTATGAAAGACAATAATAATAATAAAATAAAATAATAATAATAATAATAATAATAATAATAATAATAATAATAATAATAATAATAATAATAATAATAATAATAATAATAATAATAATAATAATAATAATAATAACAGAAGAAGAAGAAGAAGAAGAAGAAGAAGAAGAAGAAGAAGAAGAAGAAAAAAAGAAAGAAGAAGAAGAAGAGAAGAAGAAGAAGACGAAGAAGAAGAAAGAAGAAGAGAAGAAGAAGAAGAAGAAGAATAGAAGAAGAAGAAGAAGAAGAAGAAAGAAGAAGAAGAAGAAGAAGAAGAAGAAGAAGAAGAAGAAGAAGAAGAAGAAGAAGAAGAAGAAGAAGAAGAAGAAGAAGAAGAAGAAGAAGAAGAAGAAGTAAGAAGAAGAGAAGAAGAAGTTATATATTTCTCGGCCAAGCACGTTGGAATTTGAGGCAGATGAAACATAACTTCCGATAAAAATCTGTATTTGATAAAACAAATAAAATGCTGTTCATATATTTTTTTCTTTCGATTTTTAGGAGTATGATTATATTTAAATTAATATTAAGTGTTTTCTTTTGACTTTAATACATAAATCTTTTGGAAATTGGTTTTGCTGGGATTTGATAAAACTACATGCCCGTTATTTCTTCCAAGATAGGAATGAAGTGTAAAATATGTTCTCCGTATGTTTCCTTTATTTTAAAGATATTCCCATTAGTGTTTGTAATTGCCATTTACATGATATTTGGGGGTAAATTGTTATTTATTTTTGATTTAACAGATTCTGAGAGTCAAAAGACCCGGTACTGGGTCTGAGTGATTTTTTTGAAATATGTTTTGCCATGTATTTCCATTTTATAAATATCCTTAAATATGTTATTACCATTTACATGTTTCTTTTGTACTAATTATGTTATTGTGTTTTAGGCACGAGTGGTTTCCGATTTATATCTTGTAAATAAAATTACTGATCCAGTCATAGATGCGAGTTTGATTCACCCAAGGCTTTGATATTTATTCCTCACTTCATACGCACGCAGAAGTTTGGAGGAAAGTGGCGACGGAATCAGATATCTCCAGAAACTAAAAAACTAAGAGGGTCTCAAAAACAAAAACAACCACATTCGTGCCAGATTTGATTCTACACGGAGAAATTGTACAACACGGGTACAAAAGTATTAATTTTTTTCTCAGTATATATTTTTAATGCAAAGATTGAAAATATACATTATTTTGATATATAAACTTATGCACCCCTTTGGTTTTATCAAAGAGTCGTAAAATTAACGTTAACGTCACGCAAATTTTGGGGTTTATTTTTATATAACACACAAATACAAACCAGATTTCTCTAATTTAGTTAAGCGCTAAATCCTGTTCTCTTGGCATTGTATTATTAAGAAATCTCAATATGACTAATGATACTGATTCTACACCACAGACCAATCCCATACCGGTCCAACCTATAGCCACCATTACACAGGTGACGAGACCGGATCTGCTTCTCACGGGCAGGGTCAACGGTAGATGGACGGACCCATCTCTAGCTAACTGGGAAATCAATGTCAGAGAAAACATTTTACTCAAACATTTCGTATCAGAATCAGCTAATCAAATTTCCGCTAAATCAGGTCAGTAACGACCCTGATTCAGAAGTACGACAGTTCTTAAACGCCAAACCTAAAATTTTTAATGTCCCCACGTTAGATGACTTTATCGCCAAAATTAAAGAATGTATCTTCCCTGATAAACCACTCTCTTCTCTTGACGCGATTTTGCGCGTGCAAAATTTTAAGTGGGCTGACAATCGCTCACTCAGTTATGTGGCTTTTTCATTGCAAGAGATCTACGCTGAATTTTTTGATACTCTATCCCATTTCGGCGACGCTTTTAAACCAGATGAAAAACTCGTCACGGCCACTGCATTCTTACATCTAGGTACATTACTGCCCGAGAAACCTGATGTATTTAGGCGTGATTTTAAGAAGTATTACGACCCGAACCTAGATCTAACAAGACAAATTCAAGTGTTTTTACAGAAGTCTGAGGGCAGATTAAATAACCCAATCAAAATGGTTATCCCTCAGGCAAACATCCACTTCCAAAAGTCAACTCCATTCATGCAGAATCCCCAAAACTTTCCCCAGCTACAAGACTTTCAGCAACTACACCGAAATTATCAGAAAAGAAATTTTAACCATCAATTAAAGCCACTAACTCCTGTGTTTCACACTAGGCAAAATTCCCCGCCCCAAAACACCCAGATATGTTTTCATTGTGAGAGATCCGGGCACACAACTCCATTTTGTCCTTTTAACCCCTATTGCCGTTATTGTAATGAAACACACAAAAGGGGAGCAAAGCCAAACTACAAAGACTCAAGATGGAATCCAAATAACCCAAATATTCCTCTAAAACACGCCCCAATAACTAAACAAATTAAACAAAACATTATAAACAATAAATGGAAGGGAACTGGCATCTACAGACAATAATATCAAGGTGTGAAACCCCAAAATAGACCAAACTATCAGCAAACACCACAACAGAATCATAGATCTTCATGGAGAAATAAGCAAACGTCTTACACCAGAATGGCTGAACCCTCAAGAGAATATGAAGAAGCTCCAGATGAACAATATGAGCTGCAACAGCAAAACTTTTACTACGATGATGAAAGTGAAAATTATTACAATGAGGAACCAAATGACCAGTTTTTTCACCAATGAGGAGGGTAGGACACATGGAAGAACCTCCCTTCCTGGTTCAAGGAGATAAATGCTAACACTAATTATTTAAATGTTACCCACTCCCCCATCTCTCATTGAAATCACAATGCAGTTATGAAAATAATCACAAATCAAACACACTCACACACAAACACACTAGATAGGATGCAAAACGTTTCTTGTTTCCATTTCAGATCTGAAATCACACCGGAAGACGATGTATTAGCACCAGAAGGTATAGATGAGGATGATTTTAATGGTTCTTCGGGAGAAACTACAGGTTTTTTAAATGGCTTTAATAATAATTATGCTTTTCTCAACAGGGTTTCTCCCAGGCAAGACTTTCAACACATTCCTAAGGATCAGGTGCCTTTTGTAATAAATGATACTTTTAAACCAATTTCTAATTTTAAAACATGCAATTTTAATGACAATACACTATATAATTATAAGAATGTAATAAATCGAAATAACTTTTTTTATTAGCATATAAATGTATCTCGACAGTCTGCTACTAGTGGTTGTAATATGTTCTTTAAGTCGTTTAATATCGATTGTTATCCAGTATTTTAGCATTTGCAGCCCTATTCAGTTCGTATATTGATTAATTTAATTTTTAAATCGTTATTGGTGTTGCTAAAAATTATTAAGTATGTTTTTATTTAAATTTAAAGATAGCTTATTTGAGCATCTATACATTTCATTATTTTTGTAATGTGTCTGTTCTTATCGGATTAGGACTCGGCGATCATTTATTAAAATGGAGGTATCGTCAGCCAAAGAGACTGAAAAAGCGTCATGAGACTTTAGAATCAGCTATTTGTATATGAGTATTAAAAACGGTCCAGATTTGAGCCCGTGGGGTACGCCGATTGGTGTTTGAAGTGTGGTGGAATTTAGTTTCATTTGTTTTAACATATTGAATTCTCCCTTTAAGTAGCTTTTAACCATTGTAGTTGTGTCCTTCAAAGCGATTTTGTTCATTTTACTTAGTAGTATGTCATGATCCATCATGTCAAAAGCTTTGTGAAATCTATATATAGCAGGGAGGGTCTTTATTTCATATTTGTGTACAGTTTTTTCGGCTTAAGGCAATGAGGATCAGGGTTGAACGACCTTTTCTAAATCCAATTGAGAATCGTTAAGGTATTGTTTGATATAAATATTCTGTTACTGATTTGAAATAATTTCTCAGATTATATTTACTTCGGGTTGATGATAGCTATTGAGTCTGTATTTTTTTGATAGGCAAAGGTTCCTTTTTAGGTTATAGGGATCAATTGCTGGTTGGAATATATTTGGAAATTCTGTCAAAAATGATTCATTGAACAACGTGTTTTAAAGGGGTGGCTATTGTGTCGGCTGAGAACTCAGGTTTTGATTGATTGATAGAATGAACATCATGTTTTGTTTTTTATACGGCGATTACTTTTTTTCCTCCGGGCGGATGATGGAATAAAGAAAAATGAGGATGTAGTTGGAGAAAAAGTTTCATATGATGTTTGAGTAGGGGTTTGTCTCTCAAGATTTGCTTAAGTTTAGAGTATTCTGTTTAAGTCGTTGCGATCTTATTTTGGTTGTTTTGTTAACTGATTGTTGAAATTCAGTTCTTTTATACATTGAGAGTTTTTTGTTATTGTTGATTTAATTAATTGATTAACCCAAGTGGCCTTCGAGTCTTTGTTGAAATCCTGGAATTTGTTAGAGTAGTGTTTTTTGCTTTTTAAACTGCTTTAATTGTTTATATATTGTTATATTATTGGAATGGTATATTTTGTTTTTAAGCTAATTTGGTTTTAATTTTGGTTGATAGAGTTTAGCAAGCTGGTGTTAGCCATGGGTTTTGATTCTTTTAATATAAGTTTATTTCGTTTTTAATAGGGGAATGGAGTGTGTAGCATTTATTTATTTTAGAACGAGTTGATTTTCTTGCGATGCTATGTAGTTCCTACTGTATGGTGATGAAAGTCAATTTCATTTCATTTTGTTCTATGTATTTCAGCTTTGATGTTCACATCTAGTCTGTATTTTTGGTGGGTGAATTTTGAGTTTTTTAATAGCAATATTTTGCAAGACATGGAAAGTGATCGGATATATTTTTTTTACGAAGGTTTTAACGTTCCAGTTTAGGTTCACCCAGATATGATCTATAAGGAAGGACAACTATTTTCGACGTTGTTTTGGACGTGTATGTAGTGTTATGTAATTGACGAACCATTTGATAACATTAAGTTTGAGAGGGAGGTTGCCGATTATTAATTAAGTAATAATATTTTTTCATTTATTATTTTATTTTAATAATAATAATAATAATAATATATAATATATTAATAATAATATATCAATATAATAGTAATAATAATAATAATAATATAATAATATAATATAATAATAATAATAATAATAATTAAATAATAATAATAATCATAATTAAATAATAATTAATAATATAATAATATTAATATAATATAAATATGTATTATTATTAATATTTAATTAGTATTTTATTATTATTATTATTATATTTATTATTATTTATTATTATTTTATTATTATTATTATTATTATTTTATTTATTCTTATCATTATTATCATTATTATATTATTATCATTTATTATCATTATTATTATGATTAATTTATTTATTATAATTATTATCGTTATTAGGCATTAGATTATCATTGAGCATTTATATTCTTATTATATTTCATTCTCTCTCTCTCCTTAATATTATTATTTTATTATTATTATTTATTATTATTATTTGTATTATTATTATTGATTAATTATTATTATTATTTTATTATTTTGATTATTATTATTATTATTTATATTTTTTTTTATTTTTGTTATTTGATTATTAATTTTATTATTTCATTATTTTTGTATTTATATTTATTATTATTTTTTATCTTTTATTATTATGATTTATTAATTTAATTATTATTAATTATATATTATTATTAATTTTATTTTATATTTTTTTATTATTTGATTATTATTTTTATTGTTATTATTAGACACACACCACACAGCAAACACGCACAACACACACCAAACAAAAACACAAACAAACAATTACACAACACACAACAACACCACCAAACAACCAAACACACACACACGATTGGGAATGGGGCCATCGAGAAATTCGGAGTCGCTAATTTGCGTATGGAACAAATGTCTTTCAATAATTAAGTTAGCAACAGTCTTTCTCATTCCCCCAAATTCCCCCCAAATCCCTTTCCTAAATTCCTTAATCTTCAAGTTTTGTCTCCCACCCTATAATCTCTAGGCTCCGTTCCCACATTCTATACTAATCTTGAGAATAATTTTATATTTGTATATATATATATAATATATATATATATATATATTATAATATATATTATATATATATTATATATATATATTATATTTATATAATATAATATATATATATATATATAATTCATATATATATATATATATATATATATTTATATATTATTATAATTTATATTATTATATATTTATATATATTATATATATTATATATAATATATTATATATATATACTATATTTATATATACTATGATTATATTTTGATTAATATTTATAGTTATATTATATTATATTATTGATTAATTATTATATAATGGTTTTTATTGAATTTTTTTTTTGTTTTTTTTTTTTGGGCCCTGGGGTACCTCTTTTTTTAGGGGTCGAGTCATTCCAGAATCCCCAGGGCACTTCCACCGCGGAGCATAGGTTTTAGGGTAGGTGATTGATTTGTGTTCTGTGGGTAGGTGAAGGGGCAATTTCATCAGGAGTGGTTGACAGTTTCAGGCTTTGTTAGGCATCTTTGGCAGAGAGGGGATGGAGTTCTGAGGTCTGGAATCGAGTTGTATTTCTGAAGGTTCGGGTGATTGCCCGGGTTCTTAGTCTAGAAGGGAGATTAGCATTTGTTTCGTGGGGTTTGCCTTGTGTGGGGATTTCGGCTTCGAATTCTCGTGGCGTGGGGCGAGGTGCGGACGCCCGGGAAAAAAAACGATCGCCGATGCGGTTCAAGAGCCAAAACAACAATACACCTAAATCCGAGTGAACACCAGGATAGTCAAAAACAGAAACTTGCTCCACCGGACGGGAGAAAAATGTGGTCTCTTTCCTCACCGGATCTGAAGACAACATCCTCCTCATCACATCAGTCAATCAACTATAACTTTAATATATATTACCGTATTACTTCCTAATCCTCCAAATCTTCAGTCTTTTCCTCCCCTTTATATTCTCCTTTAGCTCCTTCCCACCACAAACATATTCAACTTTTATAATTTTCTCAAATAGTTTCCAATGTTAATATAGGTATTAAAGACTGCCTTGGTTTGCTAGATATATAGTTTTATTTATAAATTTGTAATATAATTATAAAGAAATTATATCTTTATTGGACCACAAATTAAATTAATAATATTAATAATAATAATAATAATAAATACATAATATAATAATAATAATAGATAATTATAATATAATATAATAATAAAATATAATAATAATAATATAATAAGTAATATTATATTAATAACCTTTAGTCGTTAACATCCTTCAAAAATTTTCAATTTACTATTTGGGGTTAGTTTGATTCAAGCTAACTCCTATTTCTCGAATTGTATACGTCGATATAATTAATTAATACTATATATATTATATATATTAATATATATATAATATATATATGATATATATATATTATATAATATATATATATATTATACTATATATTATATAGTATATAAATATTATATATATATATATTAATATATACTATATTACTTATTATTATATATAATAATATATATTATATGATATATTATAATATATAGTTATATATATTAATAATATATATATATATATATATTTATGATATATAATATAATATATATATAATAATGATATAATATTAATTTCCTATATATATATAGATATATATATATATATATAATATATATTATAAAGAAAGAGGACACACACACATAAGGTAAAGAATTAACTGCTTCTCTAGGATTGAACCAACGCCGCCTGTTGGAATGAGAGAACAATATTCGGATGCTTTACAATGAGCATCCTCCACCATAACAGTTGGATTTCAGAACAAATTCATCCCGGGAAGGCAGTAATTTCTTTACCTTTCCCATTATATTGTGTTTATTTAATCTAAATGCGATTAATATGATATTAACATCTAATACTATAATAATAATATATATATATATATTATAATATATATATTATATATTAATATAATTATATAGTATATTATATATATATTTATATTAAAATATATATATATATATATATATTATATTATATATATATAATTATATAATATATATATTATTTATATATAATATATATATAAATTATATATATATATGACTCTGGAAATAATGAATTCACTGATTTGGCTATCTTGGCTAATTGCGTTAATACTTTCTCGCAGTCGAATAGTCTGAGAATTTCAGAATCACATAGTTAGTTATCATCAAATGCATGGTGTGTGACACGGGTTTTAAATTCCTGAAATGGTCCAATTTTACTTTCTTCAAATTGTCTTTGTTAGATATATTTGCTGCCTGTTGGGTATGCCCGTGCACCTTAAATAATCCATTTTAAATTTGTTCCGCAACGAATCCAGCACGCTAACTAATGAAATTGGATTATATTATTATATTTACAGTTTTTAATGCATCACCTTTGTCTAAATGATTAATACAACAATGAAAGAAAATGAAACATTTAGACAATTAAAAAAAAGAAAAACTTGGACAAGTTGATGTTGGCTGTGCGAAAAGTAAAATTATAGGTGAATATGGATGGGCTTCTGTGTGGTATTGAAGGTTATTGGGATATATGACTTCAGCAGGATACGAATATCCATGTTTTCTATGCGAATGAGATAGTCTTGACATTAGCAATCACTCTGGAAACGGAAACAGTGGCCCGCACGTAAAAGTATTACTTTTGGTGTACGAAACGTTGTCCACGAACCGCTTGTTGATGCAAAGAATGTATTACTCCTCCACTGCATATTAAATTAGGTATATGAAACAATTTGTTAAGGCCTTCCTTGACAAGGACAGGTGCTGTTACAGATATGTGTCAAATTTCCCTCTATTAAGCTAAAGTTAGGAAGGAAACTATTTGTTGGAGCACAATCCGAAAAGTTGAGATGTTGACAACGTTTGTTAACCACAATGTACACAATGTGAATTAGAGGTATGGAATGTTATAAAGACCTTTATTGAGATTCCTTGGATACGACAGATGATAACACTACCAAACAATCGTAGAAAATATGCTGGGAAAAATGGAGGCTTTCGGTTTTCAACTGGTAAAATTCTTGAGAAATTTTTTCACTCTCGACTAAATATTTTTTCACTGCAAATCTAGGGGCATTATATCGAGGAAGCAAAGGGAGCGGTTCCTACAGATATAATAGGATTGGAATAAGGTTCAAGCAGATGGAATGTAGCTGCTTTGTTGGGACTATTGTGTTGGGATGCTAAGGATACAGCTCGAGACCGAGGTACCAAGTGGGATAGTAAATCAAACGGAGAAATTTTCAAGCAATAAATGGTAAGTTCTGTATTCGTATTTGTTGCTCATATTGTTTCGGTTTCAGTACAGAATCACATGGTTTCTACTCTGTAAACCTATTGTAGTGGTTACCCCTATGCACTATGCACATTCCAATCACAGGCTACTGCTTTTCAGTTCCATTAAAGATGTAGTGATTTATTATATTTTGCGATTGTGCGAATCCTTACGTAAATACGAGAAAATGAATTTTCAAATCGGGAGCTACGTATAAGGCTATGACTTCATTCCAAAAATCAGCTTTTTGTCTAAAAATGCAGGACAAAGATATATAAGATATATATTATATTAACTTATATATAAAATATATATTGTGTATATATACATATATGTAGAAGTGATGTTATTATATAGATAATTATATAAATGACAAATTACCGTATTATATTATATAGTATAATTATTATATATATATAGCGATATATATATATTATATATTATAATATTACTTATATATATATATATATATATTAATATATATATATATTATATATATACTATAATATTATATATTATATATAATTTACTTTATTACGGAGGTGTATATAATTATTATATAATATATGATGTATATATATGATATATATATATTATATATATGTATATCTCATATATATATAATATCATATTATATATATATTTATATAATTTTAGAAAATCGGCAAAAATATCGATATATCGAAATATTCGATATTTTTGGCTCGATATATCCGATTTGTTGGGGCGATATTTTTTGCTCGATATATCGATATTTGCGAATATTTCTTTCTTATATCGTAGAAACTCGATATTCTATTTCAAACTATGGAATTTTTCAGGCCGGAAAAAATTAAAATTCTTTACCCCCCTTCCTGAAACCTTGAGAGTGATGAAACTCTCTTGTCCTCCATATGTTCGATTCTGTCGTGGTCCCAATTGTGTGTATAAATATAGATCGAAATATTGAGGGTGTTTAGTGTTTCGTCTTTCGGGAACCAAAAATAGAGAGGGGGATCGATCATGCACATACACATATGTAAATTGTCTCAGCTATTCAGTATACATGATTAGGTGATAGCCGATCCGCCAATAAATTTGGAATGATTAGTAAGATGCTTTCTTGTTTTTTTTTGTTTTTTGTTAGCAATGAATATCTTACTGGAAATGCGACATTGAATAAAAGGAAATGTGTTAAAGGGCAGTACAAGTTTCATATTTTCTTTTTCATGAATGATGGTGATAGTTTATTTATTCTGAGACTGTTTAAGACTTTGCAGTTCCCATCAGAGACTCCTGATCCTAGATTTAGCGTTGACGGTGTAGCTTGTGGAGTGGTCGTGTTCAGTGTGTTTCATTGAGCGAATCTCAAAGGTGCCACCAAAAGCCGACGACAGTAATAACCGGAACAGGGACTCCTCTGAGTTGGTTTCAGTAAAACGGAAGTGCCGGACTGGCCTAATCGATTACTGGCGAGTCGATCTGTTTCCGCTTAAATAAGTGTATTAAACTAAAGTTAACGACTTTTTTATTAGCTATTACAAAAGTTAGTAGTTTTGGGTTCTTGCGATACGCTTGTTTTTTATGATTAAGTGATCTGGCATCCAATTCGAAGATGCTTTAAATGATTAGTTGAATTTTATTATTAAAATTTAATAGATTTTCTTAAGATCAGACTTCCAGAGTCGTCCACGTATCAGTTGTCGACAATCCATTGTTATATTATTTCGTTGTCGAGGAACATCAATATTATATTAGTTGTACTTAAATGAGAGAGTCATTTGAATGATTCCCTGCTTCGGATTTAATACGTTATAGTTTTATTTTTATTTGTTATATGAAAAGAAAGTATTTTCTGATGATGTATTGTTTATATTTCAGTGAAAGCGCGATTTATATTTATTTTTCACTCTCCACAAAAAGTCAAAAACCCCCAGTTCCTCAAGATCCAACATCAGCGCTTTCTAGCACAACTTCGGTCTTCAACCTCTTGGAGTTGTATTTTAAGTTGGTAGACTGAGAGTGAGATCCTTTTCATTTCTGACCCTTTGTTCTAGTGTCATACGTTTCTGCTTAATAATTTGATAATAACTTTTCTTCTCTCTTCCTCTCTCCTTTCTTCTCCTTCTTCTCTCGTCTCTCTCTCTTCTCTCTCCTTTGTCTTCTTCTCTCTGCTATATATAGTATTATCATAACTATTATGTATATGATTACTATGGTTATACTATTTATACTGACATATATATTATATGAATATTTAGTATATATATATAGTATTATATGGACAAGTTACTTAACGCCCACACGAGGGAGATCGGATAATTTAATTAATAATATTATATATATATATTATTATTATATTATTATATAGTTAATATATTATAATATATAGTATATTATATTATGTT
>JABUQX010042059.1:0-17500 GCA_015478945.1 Trachelipus rathkii
GTCTATTGGCATGAGCTATTGATTTTCAAGTCATGATTTTGTATAACACACAAAAATCTTATTATTTTTTTTGATTCTTTAAAACATTGTTTTACTAAAAAAATTTACATTCTTTTTATGTTATGACTTAAAATTTTTGCCTTACCATACCCAAAGCAGAATATCATGTAAATCAAAGTTAATCAAACATCCAGCCACCCTCCTATCATTACGTGACACTTTTCAAGTATATCTTTATTAAAAATGTTATTTTTACCAGACCAAACCATAAATCAATAAATCAAGAAATCAGATAACATCAGTTAAAACAGTCATACAGCTAAAGCAGTATCAATTCTAATAAATTCTGCACCGTTATAGCCTTTGCTCTAGTTCACATCTTAGCCTTCCATTGATCATTTATGAGGTAAATATTAAGTATTTACTATGCACACTACAGCAATAATTCTTAACATAATAGAATCCTTACAATATTATGGTTTACTACTCAAATCAAACTCTGCCTACGCTTATTTGAATTAGATCTTTCTTTATCTAGTCTTTATTGTCCGCCCCGACGGCTCATTTACAACTATATAAGTTCTTCCTTCAATGCATAGTGATATCATTACTACAGCGTTACGTAAAAAAGTTCTGGATATTTTTACATACCTCCCGTTACTAAAGCTAGACTAAATCCAGTCAACTATCCCTTTAGATAAAGCCAGTAAAATGTAGAATCAATAAATCAAACTCCCCTGCACCTCCTATCCTTCCATGATTCTATTAATCTATTATCATTATTTCTAGTTGATTTCAAGTCTATGTAAAATACTCAAAAAACTTTTATTTATTTGTTTTTTCTTTAACACATTTGTTTTACTATAAAAATTCATATATTTTGTTGCTTAAAAAATTTCGAAAATAAAATAAATCTTTTTTCATTTTATGACTATAATCCGTAAACAAATTTGCATGCTTAATACCTAAAGCAGTTAACAACACGAAATCAGTTAATTCAAACTGCAGCTCCGCCCTTCCAGGATCAATGATCTGATTTGATCTATTATCTATTCGATTCAATCATATTCTTTATAAACCACTTGCTACATGTCCTCTTAACATCACCCTTAAAGCAGTAAATCAGTAAATCAGTTAATCAACCCCCCCTGCCTTCCATAATAACAAGAATTCTATATCTATATCTATATCTATTGATTTGAGTTATTATTTATGAAAATTGTTTATTTTGCATACTCTAAAAGCAATAATCAGTAAATCAGTTAATCAAACTCCTACCCTTCTGTCCATCTGCTATATCCTATTGACATTATTATGATCTTTTGATTCAAGTCATATTTTATTAAAATTGTTATGTTCATACCAACGCAGTAAATCAGTAAACGTTAATCAATACTACATCCAGCTAGCACTGCCTACCTTTCCATATCTATTGATCTATTGAATCTATTTATCTAATGATCTATTGATTCATGTCATATTTGTATAACAAACACAAAAACTTATTTATTTTTTGCTTCTTTAAATTATTACACCAAAACGGAAAACTTTAAATTATTTTGTTTTGCTTTCTTAAACATTTTTTTTACTAAAAATTTATTCTTTATGTTTATAACTTGAATTTTTTTTGCAGTTTTACATACCCTAAGGATCAGTAAATCAGAAATCAGTTAATCAAATTGTCCTCCTCCTACCCATTTCGTGATCTGATTGATCTATTACTTACCTATTGATTCAAGTCATATATTATATAACATAACAAAACTTTATTACTATTTTGTTTTGTTCTTAAATATTTTGTTTACTATAAAAATTATTCTTTTTATGTTATAACTTAAAATATTTGTATGTTTAACATACCCTAAAGCATAAATCAGAAATCATAATCAAATACCAGCCCACCTATCCTGCCACCCATTCATGCATTGAATCTATTGAAATCTATTGATCTATTTATCTATTATCTATTGATTCTTATTATTTTGTATAACATAACAAAAAAATTCTTAGCGTAGCTTGTGTTTGTTCGTTTGTTCGTTTGTTGTTTGTTTGTTTTGTTGTTGTTGTTTTTGTTTTGTTGTTAAATATTTCACACTTTCAAGTTAAATGAAAACTAACAACACATTCAAAACGAATATGTCTGATGTTGAATGTTAATTTACATAACATTGTAAACTAAACAAAAAAATATACCATCATCTAGACCTAACGACATAGCATTCCCATTGAACAAGGTAACTAAAAATTAGAAGTTCAACCACCAGCAGAAGTCGCTACACTTTTAAAAGTATAAGTTGCCCAAAATATTATTATTATATTATATATTTATTATCTATATATATATATTAATTATTATTATTATTATTAGATTATTTATTATTACTAAATATACTTATTATTATTTAACATAGATCTCACACACCAATAAGCGTGCGATCACTTTCCTCAGCCGTCCACAACTAGAACATGTCGGTAAATTGCTCTCTACCATACACCTAAGGCATTACTTAATTCGTTACGCTTCAAAAATAAGTCTCTCATAATCAGAAACTTATTTGCTATGCCATCGACGGCCAGCAATGAAAATTCGAGAATGACTCATTTATCTTATCTTCTTGACACATGAGAGGTAACAAACTTTATTACTTTGTACCCATCATCTTTGACACATGAGCAGGTGACAGATTTATTTACTTGTTTTCCTTTTCCTTACTAACATCTGTTTATCTTAAACAGTGTTAATGATTATTATTATTATATTATTATTATTATTATTATTATTATTATATATTATTATTAATTATTATTATATTATTATTATTATTATTATTCCACATAATCTCACAACACCAATAACGGGTGCGATCACTTTGCCTGCAGGTCCTAACTAAACATTATCGTAAAATGCTCTTACCTGACACCTAAACATTACCATTATTCTTATAACAAAGAACAAAGTTCGGTTTACAACATCTCGTTATCCTCTTGAGAGGGGATACAAAAATCTTGAGAACAGCCATTTCAAAAGGCGTGTGAAAAAGATAATAGTTGAAGGGAAGAAACAAAGAACGGGTATCAATTGACACTGAACACTGGTGCTTGTCACCAATGGTATGAATGCGGTTACATCTATTACATGAAGGGTAAAAATTGCGATGCATATAAACATGTATGCAAACACACATACACAACACACACACCAGCACTACACACACAATATTAATATAAATATAATATATCATTTATAAATATATATAATATATATATTTATATATATATATAAATATAGTATATATATAATATAGTATAATTATATAAGTATATATCCTTATATAATATATATTATAGTATATATATTATATCATATATATATATATATACTACTATAATATATATATATATATTATATAATAATATAAACTATATAATTATTATATATATATAAGATGATATCATATACTATAATTAATTAATATAATATATTATGATTGCAAGTTTAAAATATTTGGTTTAAAAATAATATATATATTGTATCAATTTGTAAGATATTTATATAAAGATCTTACTTGTACTTTAATATTTATTTGTTTTTCCGATAATTTTAGTTCTTCACAGCTGTTAATCTGAACATTTCGTTTATTAGTATTTCTTTAGTATATCTTCTTTATTTATTATATTTTGTTAAAACTATTTATTATTATTTATTTCTTAATTTTATATTTTTTATTTTATGTACCTAACAGCAGCGAGACACATCGATCGCTAATCCCGAGAGACTACATCCAACGCCCATGTCAAGCGTTCGAACCTTAGCGCTTCACGTCACTCTTCATGCCTTTACGTCTCCCCGGATTTAAGATGTATAACAATTAGATCGCGAGTGACCCGCCGCAAAATAATGTACAGTAATATATTAATATATTATAATATATTATATAATAATATATATATATATATATAATAATATATATATATATATATAAACTATATTAATATATATATATATATATAATATATATAAGTATAAGTATATATATATATTATATATATATATAAATATACTCCTAATCAAACGATATACGCAATATCTACAAACGCCTAAGGGTAAGGCTGAAAAAACGAATCTTAACAATACGAAACATGATAACAAGTAAGAACAAAAAAACCAAAATAAATCTATTTAATCTGAAACAAGTATTTGCAGGACATAGGAATCACAAAGGAGGGAATAATCTTCCTTCTTATTGGACAAAATATATCTTTTCTCCTTTTAACCAATCCTGTGATTGAATATTTCAAATTTAAACATTCTAATCTTTACAAATATGCTTATCATTTGCGTGTTTCCCTAAAATAGTTCTATCAGCTCAATACCATCATAAGCACAATGTAAAAAGTCTCTCTCATATATCATTAGTATTTTACTCAGATCCAGCATGCGATAAAACTTTCGCCTCATGTTCATTAATAGAATGAATTTCTATAGCGATTATTATTATTAATTTAGTTAACACCAAATTTTAAAAGAAAAAAAACAAGAATAAAATAAATTTTACAGTAAAAACATAATGTTTAAAGAAAACAAAAACAAAAAAATAAAAAGTTTTTGAGATAGTGTATACAAAATATGACTTGAATCAATAGATTCAATGAGATCAAAGATCAGGAAGATAGGAAGGTGGGCTGGAAAGGCGGTGATTACTGATACTGATTTACCTTTACTGATTTACTGCTTTACTTTACAATATTTTATTCGAAGAACTTATTATTCAAAGGAGTACCACACGGCAGGGTAGCTCAAAACATACAATTTTAATAAAAATATGACTTGAATCAATAAATCATGAATGGGTAGGAGGGGGCTGGATGTTGATTAACTGATTACTGATAGCTCTATAGTGTATGTAAAAGCAAATTTTTAAGTCATAAACATAAAAAGAAACTAAGTTAGTAAAACCAAATGTTAAAGAATACAAAATAACACTAATAAAGGTTATGCGTCTCTACAAAATATGACTTGAATCAGAAGATCAATAGATCAATGAAATGGTAAGAAAAAAAAAAAAAAAAAAAAAAATACAAAAAACGGAGAGGGTGGAAGGGTCAGGCGGGCTGTGGTTATTTACTACTTACTCTTAGGAACTAAAAATGCAATTTTTAATGATAAACATAAAAAGAATAATTTTTTTATAACAAAACCAAAAAATGTATAAAATAAAAAATGAAAAACAAAAAATTTTAAGTCACAACAACCTGAAAATTAAAAAAAAAAGTTATAAAAAAAAAAAAAAAAAATTAACACGACAAAGAATAAATGGTAAAATGAAACGATATAATAAAATAGGACAAAACGTATTATATAGTTCGACATTTCATAAAAAGAACAACGAGATGTTTGAAAATTAGGAAATCTCTTGAGACTGACGAATGTATACTATATCAGCACCGCAGACTCCTCACTTAATGCTTAAAATTGTTTACTCAGCATATATTCTTCTTCAGCATCATAACTTACGGTAAGGTTATGATAAATTTCTGTTACAATATTACTATGTTAAGGTATATAAATACAATTTTCTTTACAGATGCGTTTGAAAAGTGTGAACAGTTACGTTGTGTATTATTTACTACTTACCTTGCTGTCAGTATGCAACTTTGATATGTTGGCTGTTTATTGACGTAGGTATCTTTAGGTTTGTCTGTATTACATATCTCTTCTAGTGCAGTCTGATATGTTCAGCTTCTATGCACCTGGTCCAAACACCCTTTACCAGAAAACTCGGTGGTATAAAAAGAACATTTTATGTTATGTATACCCAAATGATACTCAATGAATATGACTTGACATCAAGAGAATCGGCTGAAGCTATAGGATCTAAGATAGGTTAGGTGAGGGTGAAGGCGGTGTTGATTATATAATTAATATATAATTTAATATATATATATATAACTCTATAATATATAATAATAATAATATTAGTATATATAATATATATATTATATATATATATAAATTTATGTACATGGTACGGTAATTTTGATGTACATATATGTAAAGTATTATATAATGTAAGAGCAGCATGATGTATGTATGATTGATTATATGAGATTATGATGATATGTTATGGATGTATGACCTGTAGATGTAGGTAGTATTATGTTTGGCATGTCATTTATGTGATTGTACGCAGCTAGTTAGCCTCGTATCCCGGAATTAGGGCAAATAGATTTGTCTGACTTTGGGTTTGGCCCTTTGAATTAATTGGAAAAGATTTCATTTAAATAGAGTATTATATAAAAGTACATAATATTTTAATATCCTAAAACACATAAAATTTTATAATTTAATATACCTTTATTTTATATATATTTATCTACACCATAGATATAGGGATAGCTTTATCATTTAGACTTAAAAATAATTACAAATACTTAAAAAAATTATAAATATATATATAGTTATTATTATATAAGTTCTCCCATATAAATAATATTATTTGAAGATAAATTAAATACATGAATACATAAATAAAATCAACAATAATAATAATATATAATGATTTAATAAGTATTATAAATTAAAGGAATTAATAATGATAAATGGTGTCTATTCAAAGTTTTCGAATAGCTCAAAAACTAATTAATTCAAAGAAATTTCCCTTGGAGGGAGTGATCAGAGTGACTTGATCAATATCAGGAGCTAGTCACAAATAGAAATAACATATTAATAAAAACTGATAAAATACAAAAAACACAGCAATTAAAATAAATCAGATAAACATTAGTTGACAAGACTAGCAAGAAAATCACATATAAAAAAAATTATAAAATTTACCACTTATAAGACGCTCAACATACAAACACAATAAAAATAGAGCGTAATGGAATGAAAAATATAAAAATCCAATTTCCAATTCACTTAGAATCATATACTGAATTAACAAAAATCTTGATTCAAAATTACCTAAAAAAAAAAAACAATATACATAAACAAAATATATAAAAAAATGCAAAAACTTAAAGAGAAGCAAAAAAAAAAAAATAAAAACCAAAACAAAAATAAAAAAAGAAAAAAAAAAACAAAAACGAAATAAGAAATTCCGTAAAACACCTACAATCACGTGCGATCACTCATATTAAATAAAAAAATCACAAACCTACGAAAAACAACAAACCCTATTAACCAACACACACTGAACCTCATGGTCAGATTATTTACTGCAACACTCAACGATTATAATATTAGAATTTCATAAGTGTTACCACAAAAATATAGTACTCAACTTAATAACAAAGACAATATAATAAAAAGAACAACACACACAAAATGGTATCAGGCTCAGAACAAAACTAAGCCCACATTTTCATCAACACACACTAAAAACAAGGGAAAATATAATCTATTTATAAAATTAACACAAACAATACTTACAATACAAGACCAGGAAAAAAAAAGAACAAAAAGAGAGAAAAAAAAAAAAAAAAGATAAGAAAGAAGAAAGAAAAAAAAAAAAAAAAAAAAGGCGGGGCCGAGAAAGAGAAACAAAAAAAAAAATAACATTAAGAAGCAAGAAAACCACTGAAGAAATACCGTCAACACAATTTGCCTCATAAGTGGTCAACACAATCATAAGAGAACTGAATACAAAACAAATAAAAATATTATTAAGACAAATACTACATATATAACTCGAAAATACACATAATAGAGAAACACACAACAAAACTACTACATAATACAAAAAAGAACAATAACATTACAGAAGACACAAAGTGGATAGTATATTCAAACAGATTACAACATCGTGTCAACAAAGAACAGATTAACACACACACACACACATACACCAAACTACAATATAATAACACACACTCACGAAACTAACTTATAGTAAGAAAACTTCAACACAGAAATAAAAAAAAAAATAAATACATTTATAAAATTCAAGAAAAATCAACAACAACAACGCCAATATTGATGCTACCAAAACCACACGGTTTTCTATTGACCATATGAACACAATAAATTAAATTAATATATAGAGATGATATATATCTCTTATACATACGATAGCACACTATAATATAAATATACAAAACATATATACACATCTATATCATACATACAGCCACAATACTGATTGAACAATACCGAAAACTATAACAGATAAAAACAAAAAAAATAGACATCAACATTCAATAAAAATGAAATAAACAATAAAAAACACAAAAAAGAAGAAAAAAAGTACCAAGAATACCTAAGTACAAAAAGGCAATATTACCACGTTACATAATGTGTTAAACCATCAGTTAGAAGTAGAGCAAATGAGAGTACCAATGACAAAGAGAAGATTTTTAAATCCTCCAATCATCTCGCGCCTTCTATACAAAAAAGATCATAAAAAATTTCTACATCTGGTCAGCTACTTTTCTGCTGTGATCGGCGTGATATACGCGGATGACCGAATAGGCCCTAGACGCTCCGCTTACGATCACCGACCGCCGTCCAAGTTCTGTGTCCCGCGACCCGTATAGGGGCGCAAGGTCGGCTCGGCCCTGGATCGGTAAAATAGCCAGGGGCCGCAGAACCGGACGGACACCATAGTGCCACTCACCGCACCATCGCACGATGCTGGGTTGCGGTTCAACACCAAAGGGACTAAGATCTCCCCGTCTACACCAATTAACATCTGTCAGCTTGATTAGAGCTTCAACCCGCTTCTACACCCTCCATTCTCTTCTCACCTCTCTATTATATCCTCCGCTCTATCTCATTCTCTCCCCTCTATTTTCCCCCTCATTAGTAGATCGAATGCCTGCACTTGGTCCGTAGGGGTTGAGGCTGCTTAAGTCTTGACGGTCTCTCGCAAGGCGGAACTGTGACGGCGCGGACAAAGACGCGCAATCATTACATGTGCTGCTTTCTTTGCGCGACATACTTACGTTATACGTTTATAATAAGTATATATTTATTATTTATAATATATATTTAATATAGTATATATAATAATAAAATATATAATATTATATATATATATCATATATAAATAAAAATTATATATAAAAATATAAATATATATAAATTATCACCTATATACGCGAGTGCGACGGCGGAGTGCGGCGGACGGTGAAAGGCACGGGGATAGAAAGGTTTTCTCTCGCATGAACGTGATTCTCTAAGCATTGTAAACGGCATATTTCTTATGCCGATTGTGTGTTAACACCCTATATATATAATAATATATATAAATAATAATATAAATTTAACTAATATTATAATAATAAGAATATATATATATATTAACTATTATATGATATTATATATATATATATATTATTTAAATATTTTTCTTGAGATTTTTTTTTAATTTGAAATTTTTTTGTTCCAGGATTTCCAGTTTTCCAGGATAATCCATTTTCCAGTTTCCAAGAAGTCACTTTCCAGTTCCAGTTTCCAGGTCCTGGAGATCCTCGATTACAGGAGATTTTTCCAGGTTTCCAGACCCTTGAATAATTTACACAGTAATGTGAACTATTAATTAAATATATAGATTAATATATATAAAATAATATATATATATAGGATTAGTATAAGAATAATAAGTTATATATATTTATTAATTAATATAATTAATATCATAATATTATAAATAAATATATTAAATACTATATATATATATATTATATCATATATTTATATTATAATATATATATTATCATATAATAATATTACTACTACTATACTATATATATATATATATATATTATAATATATAAGTATTTATATATATAAAAAATATGTCTATCATTATAATATTATTTACATTTATTGATTGACTGATTGATGAACACAAATAAATTAAAATAAAATTAATTTGATAAGAAATCACTATCCCTTTATGTATATAAAAATATATAATTAATATATAAATCAAAATTTTCTATATATGATCAGTTATATATTAATAGTGGTGTTTCTAAGAGTTCTGTCTTATCACTGACTAATTGATAGGGTAGGTCAAACATTTTCGTTAAGAACGCATCTTACCCAATGGGTGTATGCATGCGGACGAGTTCAAGCCAAACATGTAGACACATGTTAGGTCAAAAACAACAATGATAACACGTGCGCAAGCATACCGGTCACACTGGTATCGTTCAAATGTCGCCTTTCTTCGCGGGCACAGGCCTGATATCGACGTAGCAACGACACAGCAAACTCGTCGAGCACGTGTGGGTCCGTATTCTGCTGCAGTATGATCCGCTGAATAACTTTTCGGGCGTCGCAGTACACAATACCCTGTAAACGTGTTCCCATTAGGTAAAGTCAAGGACGTCAGATCCGGCGACCCGCCGGGCCAAGTCAATGGGTCCCCCCCCGCGCCCCTATCCATTGTCGCGAGTTCGACGTGAGCTGTTGCCCAGCATCGAGCAGAAGTGGGGGACCATAATGCTGGAAACCAGATATGCGGTCGCACGTTGACATAGGACCCAGAGCTGGCCAAGCAAGCCGTCGTTCTCTGCAGAACTGTAGCTAGACCGCACCGGCTAGCCTTTGCGTCTAAAGAGAAGACAGACCTAACAGGTGTTGGCCAGCAATACCCTCCCGATGTGACGAGAACCGGTGTTGTGACAACGACGCCTATGCATGCGGCAATTATCCTGGGAGTTGTAAATAGCCGTCTCCGTATATAAGGGCCTCAAAATTTGTAGAAACGAGAGACGTAAATCGGAAGAAAGGAATGTGCAGCATCCTTGTAACGTGCCTGTAGAAATCACCGTACAAAGTTCCAGTATCTTGCTGCTATAGTTCGGAAACAGATAAAGCTTGAAAAACCTTGCACAGCTGGTAAAGAAAAGGAAGGTATCGTGACTGATCGCACGATTCTCCACACTGTGAGGTGGCTTACGTGCATAGCATGCGCCACACTACGCATGCTGGAGGACCGGTTGTTGATAAACATATTGCGGAGGAAACACCTAACGATGGCGCATCCTCTACGAGCGGTGCCCGCCACAGCCACGGAATGCCACCATCTCTGTTGCCATGAAAACGGCGGGTACTCGTCTCCCAAGCAGGAATAAAACTACGACGGCGAAACGCTAAAAGCGTTGTATGTGAGGATTGTCTTCTTGGCGTGCCGTTCCACGTAGAGGCGACGGGCCCCCATTGTCCTTAATTATCCCCTTCGCGCTCACCATAGCACACCACCATTGTCTGGAGTTACAGCTAGCTGACCTCAGTGTTGAATATTAGCACACGCGACTGCACAGATCAACATAACAACGGGCACATAACTGGTACCTCCACGATAGGACCTTGAATAATATCCACGTACACATTGTCTGTCTAAGGCGTGCTAGCGTTTCCAATGCGTAGCACCCCCCTCTGGGGAGAATGTTTCATTTAACTAAAAAAGGTTTCACCTACCAACGTAAACCTATCTATCCTTAATCGAATTTCGGTAAGGTCTTCGAAACACCCTTATATATATATATATATAGCTAATATATATATAATATATATATATATATATAATATACTATTCATATTATATATATAGATATTAAATAAATATTTATAGATTATTATACTATTATATGTGTATAATATATATAATAAAATATATATAGTAGTATATAGTATATATATCATATATATATATATAAATATGGAGAGTGTGCAAAAGAGGCGTATATAACTAGAGTTTGTAAATAATTATAGAAATTCCAAATACTCATCGAGTTCCATGATTTAAATATTATAAGATCATTTTAAAGTTTTAATCATGGAACAATTGTGATATTTGTTTACTCATTTATTTATTTATTCATTCATTTATTTACACATTTGATAAAGTATTTAGTTTATTAGCGACATCATTTATTTTCGTTATGCAAATCTTTGACTAAATATACCACAAAAAAAAGTGGTAGAAAATTTGAATCTACTTCTACTATTTCTCAATACCTTCTCTTTTAATCGAACCTGACTATCTTCTTAACGTCATCTATACACTGAAAAATGAATGAAAGTACACTATGCTTCCTTTATCTATTTAATTTCCTCTTTTATTCAAACTAGGAATTAAGTTCGGAATCGTATTACTTCCTCACTTTCTCTTTTTTGACTTAACATATTCAAACGCCGTTAATTAATGCATGTCGCTCGGCAATCTCTAGATTTGATTAAACTTGACTCCTTCTTAGTAAAGGAATCTTTGTTGCTCTTCCCTTCGAGGTTTAAAAAATTGGCAAATCAAAAGCTGCAAAATTAAAGAAGACACAAAACAGAAAATTGGAGGAAAAAAGGACAAAATGTGACCAAAGTTCTAGCATAAAACAAAATAATTTACGTTATTCTCTCTCTCTCTCTCTCTCTCTCTCTCTCTCTCTCTCTCTCTCTCTCTCTCTCTCTCTCTCTCTCTCTCTCTCTCTCTCCTTGGTTTCTTCCTGGTCGGACGTTAACTGAGTACACCCCATCCTAGATTAGGGCTCTGCCCGTGAGAGATAAATAGTATATATATATATATATATAGTATATATATATATATATATATATATATATATATATATATATGTTATTATATATATATATATATATGACCGTGAGCGATATATATATATATATATATATATAATTAAATGTTTTAGTCTGTGCATAGAACTGATAAAACAAATTCATGCTATATATATATATATATATATATATATATATATATAGCAGAAAGAGTATAGCAGATGAGTATAGTATATAGCATATATATAAAGATATATATATATATATATAGCATATATATGCCTTTTCTGTTTTACGACTCCGTCAGTTTTGATTTTTTTTTTTTTTATATTTTTTAAATATATTGCTACTTTATGATACCAACAATGAATTTCTGTGGTAACGGACATGATCTCAAAAGTTCGAAATTTAAATGTACTTTTTTAAAAATCACATTTATGCTAAATATTGTTTTAAAATGAAATATCTCGAAAGTACGACACTTACAGAAAAACCAATTACATATTTGGAATCAGCGGCGTATAAAACTTATTACAAAAAAAAGGGAGGGGGCTCGAGCCGACGGGGGACAGAGGGGGGACGTTTTCTATACCCCGCAGGGAGGGGCGGAGGAACCCCGCGACCCAAATACCAAAGCATAGGTTCCGGAGACCCTTCCTGAGTGGAAATAGTCCCAACTCCGTCGTTCCCGGTTGGCCGAGACCCCCGACTTCTGCCATTTTTGCGGTTTACCCTGGGTATTCTTTAGTTAAAAATTATAACTGACGGAAAGTCAAAACGTAAAAGTTCCTATATATTTTTGAATCATGTCCGTTACCACTTAAATTGATCATTAGGATCATATACTAGAAATATATTAAAAAAAAAACAAAAAAAATCAAAACTGACCCAAACGTAAAACAGAAAGGTCCTAAGTATATAATATATATATATAGCATATATATATATATATATATATATATATAGTATATATATATATATATATATATATATATATATATATATATATATATTATATATATATATATATATATAATTAAATGTTTTGTGACCTGTGCATAGAACTAGAAAGTTAGTTTCCGGAAAATTCACTGTATATATATATATATATATATATATATATATATATATATATATATATATATATATATATATATAGTATATATATAGGTATAGTTGAAGATATATTAAAAGTATATAGCAGTATATATATATATATATATATATATATATATATAAGAGAAGAGTATAAGAGCAGCAAAGCATATATATATATATATATATATATATATATACGCTAGATGTCTTACGACTTCAAGATTTTCAAGGTATATTAAAAGTTCATGAAGAATATTGTTAGTGGTTTATCAATCCTCTTAATGAAAATAGTGTTTGAAATACATTCGAAGGTATAGTTTTGGGGCTTATAGCTTATCTACAACGGTGCTGGTTTATTTTAAAAACTTGGTACACATATTCTAATTACACATCAGATTTTTCTTCATGGTATCCTTATACGTATCGTGATCCTGATAAATCATGTATTGCATGTTTATCTGATAATGTAGAGGATCATAGAATACGAGCATCAGCCGCAGTGAAAGAAGGACATGAGACTACATACTTCTTATACATTAGAGTGTAATAATATGATTCCTATACTAAATGGTCATATAGAACAAATTATATAAACAAGCAAATTACTTAAAACATTTATGGTCAATGTGGAACAATTTAAAATGAAAATTCCTCTCCCGTTACATTTAAAAATTTCAGCTAAGATACTTACTTTGATAGATCAAGATCTTGATGAACGAACGAAGAAAAATTTGATCAATAATATAATAACAACTTTAAGAAAAGATATATCTGGAGATTATGATACATTTTATACTGGTAATAATCAAGATATAAAAATATTTTTAGTCGAAAGATAGTTTATTTATTCGCCTATGCATAATGTATATTTATGATGATAGCAAGTATGTAATAAAAATATTTTTTGGTCAAACGTTTTTTATTTCCATATATATAAGAGAGAAATATATATATATATATAATAATATATATATATATATATATATATTTATATATTTTTTATATATAATATATATATATATATATATAATATATACTATATATAATATACTCCATGGTGTCAATAAACAGTCGAAGTTTATTTTCACAAAAATGGTGTTCTAGAATATGACTTGAAAGCAGTAAAGCAGTTAAATCAGTAAAGCAAAACGCATGGTCGGGTCGGAAAGGGGGGCCTGATGGGAATGATTACGGTTACTACCACTTGTTAACTCTACAACCTTAGGGTCAATAAGGGACGTATCCTTATAAAAAATAAGAATTTTTAGTAAAAAAATAAAAATGTTTTTCAAAAAACTTTAAAAATGAACAGGTTTCCTACTAAATAAATAAAATATTGGATTCAACATATAGAAAACTGCAGCTATATTTAAAGAAATTAAAAAATTAAAAATGGAGTAATGCACTTTATCATAAGTTTGGAATAACGTCACACCTAGAAAATGTACTTGCACTCGTGCGTCAATATTGCGCCTGCGGCCTCCAGTCGTCTGTTTCGCGCCGGATCCGCAGTTGCGCCTGAATGACGCTCGAGGGTGAGCCTGGGGATGCCTTTAGAGAGTTGGAAATCATTGTATGCAACTCAGCTGGATCTTTCATAGGTTTGATTATAAATATACCATTAGACAAGTCGTAATGCAAGATTTGATTCATGCACCGCTTACCTGACAACCTTCGTCTCCCTCTTCATATCCCATCTAACCCCATGCTGGAGTCAGTCCAACTCCGACTCCATCATGAGCTATGTACTCTGAGATTTATTTCATCTTTCTGTCTAAGGAACCCCCACCCCTGGAGTCTCTAAGACACCCTCGAGGGTTCTGGAATTCTTAAAATCGAGTTCCTCATGTTCGTAAACATGAGGAGAGACACCACACTTGGACTATTATATGCTTATTTCAAGGTTTAGACTTAGACTCAGCTTCGGAACCGGTTCCGGTGCGGGAGTCCGCCACATGATCCTACCAGAACTCCGAACCTCTTTTGCTGTTCGAAGTTTCGATGAAAAACTATCCGGTTATTTATTTTACACCTATCTAAGACCATAATCAAAGTTAAAGAAATCAACACCTACTTGCAAGGGGTGTAGCGGAGCGATAGCCTCGGTTCGGCCGATATAGCACCACCCACAATAAAAAGTTCCATTTATGTGGAGGGACACAAACTCTCTATGACATCCTAAAAGGGAACCAAAATCTTTAAGGGGACTGCATGCCCCTTTGGGATGCCTACCCACATGCAATATCGTCTACGGCAAGGCTACACCACCACCTATTTGCATACCAATTTCAACCCGATACGAATAATAAAACTCAAGATTGAAAAATCAAACCGTTTCCACAGTACTCACTTAACCTCGGCTACGAGGAGGTTACAACATAAGAAGGTTACCAAATTTGAATGGGATACGACGTCTCTGAGAAGTAGTTTCTCAGAAATCGAACCAGCTGTTCCGCTACAACACGGTGATGTAACCTTGCCTACGACGATATTACGTCATAAGAAGGGAGGTTGCCAAATTTGAATAGATAAGACGTTTCTAAAAAGTACCTCATCAGAGGTAGAACCAGTGGTACCGCGACATCACGGGGACGTAACCTCGTCGTAGATGAGGTTACGTCATAAGAAGAGGGGTTGCCAAATTTGAGTGGCATGCGACGTCTCTAAGAGGTAGCTCCTCAAAGATCGAACCCTAAACCTTTGCAATAATACTCACATAACCTCAGATACTCCGAGGTTATGTCATTACCTATAAGTATAATAGATTTCAACCATTTATCAAGTCTCTAACACACCCTATGGGAACGGAAAATTACAAACTTAAAAAAGAAGGTGCCAGCGTATGAAGCTCACAGCTCCCAATGTAACGCTTCGTCTACGACCGAGGTTACAAACTAACACCATAGAGCTGGTACCTCCAAAATTTTTCAGCCCGCTACGGCTTCCCTAACCCCCATATAGGAACTCAAAAATTGCAACTTTAATGAAGGCTGGAGCCCCTACGGGGTCTACAGACATACGTAACCACGTCTATGACGTGTGTACGCCATCACCTATAGGGTTACCACCAAAAAATATTTGAATATAAAATTGCTAACAATATATAATAATATATATATAATATATAATATATAAATATATATATATAATATAATAATATATATATATTATTATATAATATATATATATATTATATATATATACTATTAGATATGTAAATACGGATAAATTCTCTAAGAAATAACCCGTCCTCAGAGATACGAACCTGGTAAACCCACGACACGCACGAAAAGACGTATACTTCGTCGTAGAAGAGGTTATCGTCATAAGAAGAGGGTTTGCAATTTGATGTGGGATAGACGTCTCTAAGATGGCTCCTCAGTAGAATCGAACCCTACCCTTTGCCACAATACTCAAGTAACCCGGATAATCCGAGGTATGCCTCACCTCTCAAATTTCAAGAAGAAATAAATAAGACAGAAATAAGAATGGAGATAAAAGAATATGCCGAAATTATAGAGGAATAGTAATTGTTGGGGAGGGAGTAAATATATATGAGAGGATCTTGGAACAAAGAATGATGATGGAGTCGAGGACTCTAAGATATGAAAAATAAGATGCAGGTTTCAGACCAGGGAAATGTACCACTGACCTAAATATTTTACATGAAGCTGATAACGGAGAAAACCGACATAGTAGTGGATGGAGAAGGCGTAATGATGCATTCATGAGACTTGGAAAGGCATCACGATAAATTAATAAGGGAGAGACCTGTGGAAGTGTAGAAAGATCCGTGTACCATAACGCAAAGAACAGTCTGATATGCAGGACATTGAAATTCTGTGCGTAGTAAAATCCAATAAATAACGGTTAGAGGAACAG